>CM062825.1:6605165-6639011 GCA_031772345.1 Himalopsyche anomala
GGGTGGGGGTGGGGGGGGTGGGTGGGGGGGGGGGGTGGGGTGGGGTGTGGGTGGGTGGGGGGTGGTGGGTGGGGGTGGGTGGGGGGTGGGGGTGGGGTGGGGGTGTGGGGGGTGGGGGGGGTGGGGTGGGGGGGGGGGTGGGTGTGGGGGGGGGTGGGTGGGGGTGGGTGGGGGGGGGGGGTGGGTGGGGTGGGGTGGTGGGGGTGTGTGGGGGTGGGGGGTGTGGGGGGTGGGGGGTGGGTGGGGGGGGTGGGGGTGGTGGTGTGGGTGGTGGGGGGGGGGGGTGGGGTGGGGGTGTGGGGGGGGGGGTGGGTTGGTGGGGGGGGTGGGTGGGGGGGTGGGGTGGGGGGTGGGGTGGTGGGTGGGGTGTGGGTGGTGGGGTGGGTGGGTGGGGTGGGGGTGGGGTGGGTGGTGTGGTGGGGGGGGGGGGTGGGGGGGGGGGTGGGGGGTGGTTGTGGTGGGGTGGGGGGGGTGTGGGGGTGGGGGGGTGGTGGTGGGGGGGGTGGGGGTGGGGGGGGGGGGGGTGTGGGGGTGGGGGGGGTGGGGTGGGGTGGGGGGTTGGTGTGGGGGGTGGTGGGGGTGGGGGTGTGGGGTGTGGTGTGGTGGGGGGGTGGGTGGGGGGTGGGGGTGGGTGGGGTGTGGGGGGTGGGGGGGGTGGGTGGTGTGGGGGGGGTGGGGGTGGTGGGGGGGTGGGGTGGTGGGGGGGGGTGTGGTGGGGGTGTGGGTTGTGGGGGTGTGGGGTGGGGTGGGGGGGGGTGTGGGGGGTGTGGGGTGGTGGGTTGGGGTGGGGGGTGGGGGGGTGGTTGGGGGGGGGTGGTGGGTGGTGGGGGTGGGTGGGTGGGGGTTGGTGGGGGTGGGGTGGGGGTGGGGTGTGGGGGGGGTGGGTGGGGGGGTGGGGGTGGGGGGTGGGGGGGTGGTGGGGGTGGGGGGTGTGGTGGGGGGGTGGGGGGGGGGTGGGTGGGGTGGGGGTGGGGGGGTGGGGGGTGGGGGGTGGGGGGGGGGGGTGGTGGTGGGGTGTGGGGGGGGGGGGGTGGGGGGTGGGGTGGGGGGGGTGTGGGGGTGGGTGGGTGTGGGGGGGGGGGTGGGGGGGGTGGGGGGTTGGTGGTGGGGTGGGGTTGTGGGGGGTGGGGGTGTGGTGGGTGGGTGGGGTGGGGGGGGTGGGTGTGGGGGGGGGGTGTGGTGGGGGGGTGGGGGTGGTGGGGTGGGGGGGGGGGGGGGTGTGGGGTTGGGTGGTGGTGGGGTGGGTGGGGTGTGGGTGGGGTGGTGGGGGTGGGGGGGTGTGGTGGGGGGGGGGTGGGGGGTGGGGGGGTGGGGTGGGTGTTGGGGGGGGGTGGGGGTGGGTGGTGGGGGGGGGGTGGGGGGGTGTGGGGTGGGTGGGGGGGGGGGTGGGGGGTGGGGTGGTGGGGGTGGGGGGGTGGGGTGTGGGGGGGTGGTGGGGGGGGGTGGGGTGGGTGGGGGGGGTGGTGGGGTGGGGTGTGGGGTGGGGTGGGGGGTGGGGGGGTGGGGTGGGGGTGTGGGTGTGGGGGGGGTGGGGGTGGGTGGGGGGGGTGGGTGGGGGGTGGGGTGGTTGGGGGGGGGGTGGGGGGGTGGGGTGGGGGGTGGTGGGGGGTGGGGTGGGGTGGTGGGGGTGGGGGGTGGGGTGGGGGGTGGGTGGGGTTGGGGGGGGGGGGGTGGGGGGGTGGGGGGTGGGTGGTGGGGTGTGGGGGGGTGGTGGGGTGGGGGGGTGGGGGTGGGTGTGGGGGGGGGTTGTGGGGGGGGTGGGGGGGTGTGGGTGGGGGGGTGGGGTGGTGGGGGGGGTGTGGGGGGTGGGTGTGGGGTGTTGGTGGGGGTGGGGGGGGTGGGGTGGTGGTGGGGGGTGGGGGGTGGGGTGTGGGGTGTGGGTGGGTGGGTGGGGGGTGGGGGTGGGTGTGGGGGGTGGGGGTGGTGGTGGGTGGGGGGGGGGGTGGGGGTGGTGGGGGTGGTTGGGGTGTGGGGGGGTGTGGGGGTGGGGTGTGGGGGGGTGGTGGTGGGGGGTTGGTGGGGTGGTGGTGGGGGGTGTGTGGGGTGGGTGGGGGGGGTGGGGGTGTGGTGTGGGGTGTGGTGGGTTGGGGTGGTGGGGTGTGGGTGTGGGGGGGGGGTGGGTGGGTGGGGGGGTGGGTGTGGGTGGGGGGGTGGGTGGGGGGGGGGTGGGTGGGGGGTGGGGGGTGTGGGTTGGGGGGTGTGGGGTGGGTGGGGGTGGGGTGGTGGGGGTGTGGGTGGGGGGTGGGGGGGTGGGTGGTGGGTTGGGGGTGGTGTGGTGGGGGGTGGGTGTTGGGTGGGGGTGGGGGTGTGGGGTGGGGTGTGGGGGGGTGGGTGGGGGGTGGGTGTGGGGGGTGGGGTGGGTGGGGGGTGGGTGGGGGGTGGGGGGGTGGGGGTGTGGGGGGGGTGGGGGTGGGGGTGGTGTGGGGGGTGGTGGGGGGGGGGGTGTGGGGGTGGGGGGGTGGTGGTGTTGGTGGGTGGGGGTGTGGGTGGGGGTGGGGTGTGGGGGGTGGGGTGGGGGGGTGGGGGGTGGGTGTGGTGGGTGTGTGGTGGGGGGTGGGGTGGGTGGGGGTGGGTGGGGGTGTGGGTGGGTTGGGTGGGTGGGGGGTGGGGGTGGGTGGGGTGTGGGGTGTGGTGTTGGTGGGGTGGTGTTGTGGGTTGGGTGGTTGGTGTTGTGTGGGTGGGTGGTGTGGTGGGGGTGGGGGTGGGTGGGGGGTGGGTGTTGTGGGGGGTGTTGTGGTTGTGTTGGTGGTGTGGGGTGGGGTGGTGGGTGGGGTGGGGTGGGTGGGGGGTGGGGTGGGGGGTGGGTGGGGTGGGGGTGGGTGGGGGGGTGGTGTGGGGGTGGGGTGGGGTGGGGTTGTGTGGTTGGGGTGTGGGTGGGGTGGGGGGGTGGGTGGGGTGTTGTGTGGTGGGGTGTGTTGTGGGGTGGTGGGTGTTGTGGGGGTGGTGGTGTGGGGTTGGGGGGGTGGGGTGGGGGGGTGGGGTGTGGGGTGGGTGGGGGGTTGTGGGTGGTGGGGTGGGTGGGGGGGGTGGGGGTGGGGGTGGTGGGGGGGGTGGGGTGGGGTGGGGGGGTGGGGTGGTTGTGGGGGGGGTGGGGTGGTGGGTGGGGGGGTGGGGTGGGGGGGGGGGGGTGGGGGGGTGGGGGGGGTGGGTGTGGTGTGGGGGGTGGGGTGGGTGGTGGGGGGGGTGGGTGGTGTTGTGGGTGGTGGTGGGTGGGGGGTGGGGGGGTGGTGGGGGTTGGTGGGGTGGGGGTGTGGTGGGGTGGGGGGGGGGTGGGTGGTGGGGTTGGGGGTGGGGGTGGTGGGGGGGTGGGGGGGTGGGGGGGGGGTGGGGGTGGGTGGGGTGGGGGTGGGTGGGTGGGGGGGGGTGGGGGGGGGGGGTGGGTGGGGTGGGGTGGGGTGGGGGGTGGGGGGGGTGGGGTGGTTGGTGGGTGTGGGGGGTGGGGGGTGTGGGTGTGGGGTGGGTGGTGGGGGTGGGGGGTGTGGGGGTGGGTGTGGTGTGGTGGGTGTTGGGGGTGGGTGTGGGGGGTGGGGGGGTTGGGTGGTGGGGGTGTGGGGTGGGGTGGGGGGTGGTGGGGGTGGGGTGGGTGGGGGGTGTGGTGGGTGGTGTGGGGGTGTGGGGGGGTGGGGGGGGGTGTGGGTGGTGGGGTGGTGTGGGTGTTGTGGGGTGGGGGGTGTGGTTGTGGGTGGTGGGGTGGGGGTGGGGGGGTGGGTGTTGTGTGGGTGGGGGTTGGGGGGGTGTGGGTGGGTGGGGGGGGTGGTTGGTGTGGGGGGGGGGGGGGTGGTGGGGGTGGGGTGGGTGTGTGGTGGGTTGGTGTGGGGGTGGTGGTTGGGTGTGGGGTTGGGGGGTGTGTGGTGGTGGGGGGGTGGGGGGTGGTGGGGGGTGGGGGGGTTGTGTGGGGGGTGGTTGGTGGGGGTGGGGGTGGGGGGTGGTGGGTGGGTGGTGTGGGGGGGTGGGGGTGGTGGTTGGGGTGGTGGGTGGGTGGGGGTGGGGTGGGGGGGGTGTTGGGGGTGTGGGGTGGGGGTGGGGGGGGGTTGGGGTGGGGGTGTGTGGGTGGGTGTGGGGTGTGGTGGTGGGGGGTGGGGTGGTGGGGGGTGGTGTGGGGGTGGGGGGTGTGGGTGGTTTGGGGGGGGTGGGGGGTGGGGGTGTGGGGTGGGGGTGGGGGGGGGTGGTGTGGGGGGTGGGTGGGGGGGGGTGGGTGGGTGGGTGTGGGGTTGGTGTTGGGGTGGGGGTGGGTGGGGGGTGGGTGTTGGTGTGGGGGGTGGGGTGGGGGGGTGGGGTGTGTTGGGGGTGGGGTGGGGGTGGTGGTGGGGTGTGGGGGGGGGGTGGGGGTGGGGGTGGTGTGGTGGGTGGGGGTGGGTGGTTGTGGGTGGGGGTGGGTGGGGGGTGGGGTTGGTGGGGGGGGTGGGGGTGGGTGGGGGGGGGGTGGGTGGTTGGGGTGGGTGTGGGGGTTGGTGGTGGGGGGGTGGGTGGTTGTGGGGGTGGGGGGGGGGGTGGGGGGTGGGGGGTGGGGGTGGGTGGGTGGGGGGGTGTGGTGGGTTGGGGTGGGGTGTGGTGGGGTGGGTGTGGGGGGTGGGGGGGGTGGTGGGGGGGGGGGGTGGGTGGGGGTGGGGGGGTGGGGTGTGGGGTGGGGGTTGGGGTGGGGGGGGGTGGTGGTGTGGGGTGGTGGTGGGGTGGGTGTTGTGGGGGGTGGGTTGTGGTGGTGGTGGGGGTGTGGGGGGGGGGGGGTGGGGTTGGTGGGGGTGTGTTGGGGTTTTGGGGGGGTTTGTGGTGGGGGGGTGGGGGGGGGGGGGTTTGGGGGTTTGGTGGGGGGTGTGGGGGGGGGTTGGGGTGGGGGGGTGGGGTGGGTTGGGGGTTGTTGGGGGGGTGGGGGGGTGGTGTGGGTGGTGGGTGTTGGGTGGGGTGTTGGTGTTGGGTGGGTTTGGGTGGGGGGGGTGTGGGGTTGGTGGGGGTGGGGGGTGGTGGGGGGTCGTTTCGAAGCAGACTTGAGAGTGGGTCAATTGTTTGGGCCCCAAGATGCTCGAAATATACCCTTATGGTGGAGAAGATTCGGAAGAAATTTTTGAGACTTCTCTATATGAGGGTGTATGGATATTACCCATGGCTTTATCCAACTGACTCTCTCTTAGGCATGCTTAACTTCAATAGTTTGAATGTTCAAAGAGAAATGTATCTGGCCATATATTTCTTTCGACTTATACGTGGCCAAAATGAGAATTCCACCATTCTTGAGAATGTAAATCTAAATGTTCCTGATTATTTTTTGAGAAATCGTGGACATGAATTGTTTGTTCTCCCATGGTGTAGAACCAGCCTGCCAATGGGGATGCCACTGGGGAGAGCTTTAACGGTGTTCAACAATATTGCTTCGGATGTCGACATATTCCACGTAGACGTGGGTCAGTTCCGACGAATACTATTTTTTATGTATTAAAGTAGAGTTCGTCGTAGCTTACTCATTTGACTTCCTTGGCATTTTTTTCTACTGATTTTAATATTAAATTGTACTATTTTTTTCTCCATCGTAAAAGTTTTAAATTTATAATTTGTCAACCTTGTGCAATGTTAATTAATTAAATAAATAAATAATTACTTGAGCCTGTACATACATATAATACAATCGGAAATTGTCCGGGCAAGCAAGCCCAAGTCCTAATTTATACAATGTAATAAAAGTATTAGCATTTTATTAGTTGAATGATGTATGTTGTAGGTCAAATGGTTTTTCGCAAATGCGGTAAGTTTTTACGACGTGGATGTTTTTTACACTTGAGATTAGGGCTTATAAAAAACCAAGTTTTAAAAAAAACCGGTTTTCGAATATCAATATTTCACAAAACTCAATAAATCTGTCGATGATTAACCCTCCAGAGACGAGAGCTTTTTTTTCGATATTCATCGTCAAAAATATTTTTAAATAATTCTTCTTTCTATTGAACTATCAACTAGGGCCGGCGCCACCACACATGCGAAATAGTAACCGCCAAGGGCGCAAACCATTAGAGGACGCATAAATGGAGTATTGAAATTATTTGTATGTACTCGTAATAGTAATAAGTAATAGTAAGTTATATTTTATTTTGATGTTTGTATTTGTTCGTTGTAATTATGTATCGTACTCTATATGATTCGATAAAGAAAAGTTCAGCGACTGAGTAATAAACAGTTCACGTATAAAAACTTCTGTTGAGATATCTCCATTAGGAGGCTATTTGCTCCACATTGGGAGCGGAGATAGATTTATATATAAAAAAATATTTATAATGATCCCGAATGGTTTTCTTCATTATTTCGAAAAAAAATTGGACGATTTGTTAAAAAGGGGGCGCGCCAATAACCGTCGCCTAAGGTGCCAAATTACCTTGCGCCGGTACTGTTATCAACAAATGTATTTTATATCGTCTTATTTGTAACCATGTCGATTTCATGTCGTATTAAGTTTTTTATTTGTATAAAAAAATATCTATTATTTAAAATCACGTTAGCAAATTGAATAAACCGGTTTTTGAATGTCGCAAATTTAATTAAAACCCGGCTTTGAAAACCGAGCAACCCTGCATGAGACATTTTTTTACACTTAATGTTGATATATGAGGCTGTCAAATTTGTATCAATTAAAATTCGAATACACATAATATGTTTAATATATTAACAAGTAACACTTCACACACAAAATATCAATATCCATCGATGAAATTAAGTGGTACGATGTTACGACTTTTCTTCTACCTCGTTTCGCTATTTAGACCGTGTATATATTATTGTATACAGGTGATTCAATCAATTCAGTAATATTGTACCCAATCTTGAAGATGAAACAAGTAGTAAACACTTATGGGGAGGAGAAATCGTTTGATGCCAGAGGGTCATATTTATTAATGTAAATGTTATCTTCTATTGACTGCATCAATAATTCAAATCATCCTACCTATCACGAAACACGAAAGCTTGCCTCTACGAAACCCTCATAAGACCAATTCTGGCGTATGAGTCAGATACTAGACGCTTAACTTTACGAGCTCTCACTAGCAAGTGTTTGAGCTAAAGATTGTCGTATTTATCTACAAAACTACTTTTGATGACATCGGCATCATTTGATAGAATACGATCACAATTTTAATATAAATAAAAATGTTGAAATACTAAGTAAATTAAATAATAAAGGTTTAAGAATGAATAGCTTGGAGTTTTTGTAAATTAATAAGATCATTAATAAATATAGTAGAAAGGAAACATTAATAAATAACATTTTAAATAAGATAGGTGTATACATAATTAAAATAATACTATCAAAGTTTTTATCTCAATCATTCCCAGCGACCATTAGAAAAGGACAAACCCTGTATTGTATAACATAAGAATCAAAATATTTTTTTAGTTTATTTGTAAACATTGTGATTGTCTGATAATGCTTTTTAAGAAAGCAAAACACGTGTCATATTGTGTAACACAACAAATGGAATAACAAATTTAATTTTATATTAAAAATATGTAATTAAAAAAACATTTAGAGTTGCTTTTAAAAAGAATTTTCAAATTAAATGACTATTCGGAAGGTTCATCTTTGATTTGGAAAAGATCTGAGTTTTATGTCCCAACTTTCTAGATTTAAAAAAATACTTAATTTTTCAGTTTTTTTTTATGTGACCCGCGGTTAAGTTTTCATCCCCAATGTAGCCCAACAGCCAAAAGAATTGCTCTACAATGCGCTACATGAAATATATTGCCAATAATTAGTTGATAATAATGAAAACAGCTAATTACATTTCACATTCCATAACTTAAACAACAAACCGGTCCATTCGTTACAATACAAAAAAAAAACTGTAGGATATTATATAGAATACAATATAAAGTTACTTTCATTGTACACTTAAGTATTACGTTCAAGGATTGACGGTGGGTTATATTTAGGTCAGTTTTAGGTAGGTACTATTTCAATCTGCTTTATATTCATCAAGGTTAATCCATAACAGATAAAAAAATCATTGAACCAACACCAAAATATTCCAAAAACTTGTATTACAAACACGGTAGTCTAACGCCCCGCCCCATTGCTTCTGAAAATCCCAAAATTTGTAAAGAAAAATGGGTCTGTTAATCTGTTATGGTTATAACTTATAAAATAATTAAAAATATTCGATTGTTTACATGCAATCTTCTTTAAATATATGATATGTCGCGTTACGTACGCGGAATCTGCGGGATTGGAACCAGGTCCCAACAAGTATTTTTTTACACTATAAGGAGGGTACAAGACTAGGTATTATTTTTTTCTTATGGTACATAGCTTTGCATAATTCTTCGGATGTTACTGTTCCTTTTAATATCTCTTAGCGGCAGTTTCCGGTTAAGTGAACTTATGGGATGACAACAAATTATATATATTAATAAGTCGCAGGTTCAAACATTTTATAGAGTATGCCTTTTTCTTCAACAACCGTTGTTCACTCGTGGTCAATTTATGTAGATTAATATAGAATTGCAATTGATTTATTTAGCTTAAAGTCATATTCATTTTCAATATTGTCAGTTTTCTTTGTCGATTCTTTCTCAAAATTAATTAGACTAACATATTCAATAAGTAAGCACACTTAATTCTCTTTTGTCATGGGTTTTTTACACGGTTTCAAAATTGCGCGGTCCAGTGTAATGGAACGTATCTTTAATTTCTCTATGTACACTACATTTTTTAACACGCTTTTTTTTGCACGGCTTTTGCGCATGGAATGTATCCCCCGTGAAAAAAGAAGATTCAGGCTATATAACATATGTACTTGATTGTTCGCGCCAGTATATTTTGTATTTTTGACAATGCGAAAAATCCTCCCATTGGAGGCAGCGGACTTACAGCATGTCCTTATTAATATTATAAGACTATCTTTTTTAAGGAATATTTCAATAAAAGTATCTATCGTCATTTGTTGGCTCTCTTATGTTTTTCGATGGTGAGAAAATTTGAAATGTTGACAGCCTCGATCTGGTATTTTTAAAACATGGCAACCCTGATAACAAATGACCACTCATTAAGAATATAACTGAGTAATGTCAAGCACATTATAAATCATTTTTTAAACACATTATGTGTATTGTAAGTGTCACAGAATTCTTGATTACCATACAAATCATTACTTGATTAATGATCGGTTGATTCATAAATAAGGACGACCATGAAGGGCATCATTTGTCTAACATTTTGTACGAATATGTCAAAGATGTCGTCAAGTTACTGTATGTGACATCTGTGATTTAACAATGGAAACAATTATAAAATCGTTTTTGGTTGTTGACATAACAATACGTACATAAAAATTAAAATATAATACTAACATATTAATTTGTTATAATCTTTCGCGGTCGTAATAATGTTTTCCAAGTCAAAAGATAAGGAGTGATATTATACAACTTCAAATATTTATATTTAAATATGTAGTACGAAATGCTCAGTACGAAAATAATATATCATATCGACTGTGGAAAGGAAAAAGGACGTAACCCTCAGATTTTCTAAAACAGTTTTTTTTTCGATAATCACAATGTATACAACTTGACACACGTACTATCAAAAGGATGCAAGCTGAAAATGCCGAATTGGTATATAAATTTAGCTTTTAAGTTTGAAAAAGATAAGCTTGTAAAAAATTGAAAATAAGAAAAAAAACTGAAATAAAAGTTTTTCCTAGACAATTTCTTTGATTAATAATAGATTATGTCAAGTAAACAACAGTTTAGAAGTCTCCGTGCACTTGAAAGTTGTGTATAATTCATAATTTGCATATGGCCCAAAATCATCAAAACACATTTTTTGCGCCTCCTGTAAAATTTGATATGTGTGTGTTACAGTGGCGTATTAAGCACTTTGGAGGCCCTGCTTTTCGAAAAATATAAAAGTGCTGCAAACCTCTTCGTAGAATAATAATGAATATTGAAAACTAAAATAAAATTAAAATGTAAGGTTTTATATAATATATGCTATCTTTAAGGCCCCCAAGATTTGGAGGCCCCAAGCGCGCGCCTTTTACGCTTATGGGATAATCCGCCACTGGTGGGATACGTCCTTTCTCCTTTCCAGAGTCGATATGCTTCATACATGTAATTTAAAAAAAAATAAAGAAAATAAAGCTTTTTATTGCGCCTCGTGAGATATTGTTACCTCTCGATGAGTAGTATATTTCGCTTTTTCGCTCGACATTTTCCTTAAAACGCAATTTGTCAGAAACAGTTACTTTCTTTACCACTTTTATATGTTTTTTTTATGATATTCAGGGTTTTTTTTAAGTCAAAAAAATTAAAAATTGTATGATGTTTTTACGTTGTTAATGATTCTGATTATTTTTTTAGTGAAAACCAAATATAATTTAAATAAGATACGCTATTCTTAAGCGTAAGAAAAGCGTATCTTAATAGTATAATATATCGACTAATATTATAATATATCGACTTTGGAAAGGCAATAGGACCTAACTAACATTTTTTTTCAAAACAGCTTTTCACGATAATCATAATGTATATAACTCGAAACACGTTCTATCTAAATGATGTACCCTGTAAATGTCAAATTAGTATATAATTTTTTTTAAAAAGTTTGAAAAAAGAAAGAATTAACATAAGGTTTTTTAAAATGTATGAAATTATTAATTAATATTATATAAAATCAATTAAAAACGAGTTTATCAGTCTCCGTGCACTTCAAGGTTAAATATATAATATTTCATCATTTATTTGTCTTTGAATAAAAATCAACAAAAAACGTTTTTTGTGTCTCATGTGAAAAAAAATGTGTGTGTTACGTATTTTTTCCTTTCCACACTCGATGATATATATGTTGTTTTTGACCAAACCAAAGTTCAGCAAAAAAAAGCGAATATTCATAATAATATTATTATAAAAGGTTTAATTCTATGAATAAACACTTTTCGTATCATGTTTATATAAGCCCTCTGCGTATGTATTGATTACTTTCAAAATAACAACTCAATAATATCTAGATTACATATATTATAATACACGAGAAAATTCAATGTCAAACCGCTCGCATTTTAAATCAAGTTTATTTATTTGGGTAGCAGGGGGGCAAGGACCATATAGTTAATTTTATTGATTTGATTGTCCCACGTGAGTTGCAGGTTGTTAATTATTTTAATGGGACTGCCTTCAAAAGCCTAAGGCAGAGCTAGAAATATACTCTGACCGGATATTTATTTAAATAATTTAATTGTTAGTCGTTTTATCACTAAAACATTATAAATATATTTTTTAAAATTTCATATAACCCTGATTACTAGAAATACGTGATTATCGCGTTTTGAAGCGTATAGAAGCGATAAATAAAATATATGCAAAATTGACAAAAAAGCGAATAAATGCGAAATTTCATTAAATTATATTTTCCTATTATCTCATCTCAAATGAATTTCCATGTGGGGTCAAAGCAGACTCTCTTCTGGTATTACTTGTTACAAGAAATGTAACATTTGGAATTTGGCATTATACCTCATCCTTTTTTACGCGATACATTGGTTCCAGAAAGTGGCGAGTAAAAAAAACTCATTTTTATATAATTTGATAAATCGGTTCCAAAATTCGCGTAAAAAAGTATCAAAAATATATGAAAAAACGTAACGGTGCCTCCAAAAATATCGCGTAAAATCAAAATCAAAGGATTGGGTGTATTGCCATTCAATCCATTTCATGTCGTCATATTCGGCTAAAATACTCATCTATTGAAACACGTTTTTTGTAAAGTTATAATAAATTGTAATCATTTCAATTTAAGATTTCGACTGAAGGTGCTTGGTGGAATTTCAATATTAAATTTGAATCGTTCAAATTATGTACACTCCCACAGCTCTTGTCACCAACGACCCGGGTTTCGCCTTTGGGCATCTTCAGGCGTTCAAGTGTACGGATGAACTTGTTCAGTCAGTTCAAGTTCATCTGTGCACTTGAACGCCTGAAGATGCCGAAAGACGAAACCCGGGTCGTTAGTGACAAAATCTGTGGGAGTGTACATAATTTGAACGATTCAAATTTAATCATTTCGTTTTTGAACACATGTTTTTCATTATTTTTAATTAATTTTTTCATATATTGTATTTTTACAACAATTCCAAATGTTTTGTACTCTCGAATAGTCTATTTTTGCTTTTGCAAGTATGTACGTTTTTCTCTTTTTTAAATTAAATCCTTGCTGTATTTCTTTTTTAAAAATTCAAATCTTTTCTATCAATAAATTGTACTACAGCTATATTAAAATTTAACGTTAAATAAAAGCTAAAATTTATAATTTCTCCAAAACGCGAAATTTAAGCGTCAAAACGTTATATTTTTAGAAAATAAGTGTCTCTACTGATTAATCATTTAGTGACAGAAACATACAAAATCTTATTTCTCTTCCACTTTTGTTTTATGTGCGTAATACAAACTCATTTCATATATCAATTGATTAATGCAATCTTCCTATAACAAGTATCATCGTGAGTCAGGAAGTCGCTGAAGAAAAAAAACCCAATGAAGCCAAATGCCTGGTGAAATCTTGAAATCGAGCCTGAAATGCAAGGTCCACTGTTCACATAAGTTTTAAGTAGGGATTCCAAAAGCGTTTTTCCCAAAAACATTGTTTTTAAATGATAGTATAAACCCAATGATTTATCGAAAAGCAATGGAATTTTTGGAATTTGTTTTTCAGTAATCAATGTAATTTCTAGATTTACTGGCTACATGTTAATCACCAACCAGAATAACCATGATCATGTGGTATTTAAAAAAGTGGATAAATTATCATTCCGATATCGCGTAATAGTGATTTCGGTATCTTAAACCAGCGGTCACCAAACTACGGCCCGCCGAAGATTTCCATCCGGCCCGTGAAAAGTTCTGGATTTTTGCATATAAATTATTCATATGAGAAATATGATTTTTCATGATTTAGTTGTGAATTCACGATTATCTGGAAGAGAACTCAAAGTGAAAGAAGTTAGATATAAAATGTGTTATTGGAGGCAAGACGACCAGATGTTCGTTTACTCGAAAATTTTCTGAATATTCTCATTTATTGAAATTCTAAGAATGTAGTTCAGGCAAAATAGAACAATAGAAATGTCTTAACAATATCCCAAATCGAAAATATTCAGTTGTATTTCTAAGTGTGCAGAGTGCACATTGTTTGATTTCTGTGATGACTTGTGTATTAGTATTAATTCTTCTATTTGTGGAATATATATGATAACGTGAAAATTTTTTATTTAAAAATTCGATCGCACTTCTTTTATTGCCTCAATATTAAAGAAATTAAACTAGATGTTAAGTGTCGTCTATTTTATGAGCAGTGGTCAATTCGATATTTTTTGTGCCAAAAAAGACAAATGCATATGTCTGCAACGGTATCTTTTTTAGAGAGTAAAATTTTAAACGACACCACACTACAAACATGGGACGAAATATGACTAATTTCCAGAAAATTAACGAATGAAAAAACTGGGGTAAAATGTCAACAATCAACAAAAAAATTACTTGCTTTCAGTAATTTAAGCACGATTCAAGCAAGTTTTCAAGCTTGTCAAATTATAGTTGAAGAAGGAAAACCATTTTTTGATGAATCTTCAAGCAAATGATGGGTTGAAGACGATATTTAAAAATCATTTTTTACGATAAATTAGAAGAATCTAATTATCTCAAACTAAAAAACAATGCTAGGAAAATAATATCAATTTTTGGTAGCCCATATTTATGTGAATAAACATCAAAACAAACTAAAATACATAAAATCAACCACGTACAACTGATTTTCACATTAAAAACTACTTGCGAGTTGGTACATCGAAACAGTTGCATATTTAGCACTAATTAAAATTTATGATAGTATCATATTAAAATATATAATTAAATTAAGTATACATTTACGTACTTTTATCAATTGCATTGAATCTTATTCAATAAATAATAAAAAAATCCATGCAATATGTGAAACTGTAAAACTTTGCAAAGAAATATATCTAATCAATAATGCCTTTATTATTATTTTCTTCTTTTTTTATTTAAGTAGGCCTACGTATAAATAAATACCTACTCATTATAATAAATATTTTCTATTATAAATAGTAATATAAATAAACTACATTTGCTTACAATACAATTATTATGCAAGCACATAAAACAAATTACTATTCTGATTGGATTCCAATAAATAATTTATTTGTCGTCCGGCCCCCTTAGTTTTTCAAAAGTTCAATCCGGCCCGCTTCTCAACAAGTTTGGTAACCCCTGACTTAAACTGTTAATCGAGGTCGATCACTGACCTAGGACCAGTTTTTTTCCAAATATTTAAGCAGAACCTCCATATATTTTTGAACATGTTATCTTATACCGAGGATTTTTACCAGGTGATCAATATTTGGTAGAGGTGTCCACGATCTCGACTCTGAGAATGGATATCATTTTCATATCTAGATGTTTTAATCAATATAAGTATTTGTGTTCAAAGGTATGGTTGTCTGCGATGCTTACTATCCGATCAGAAAAACAGAGGAAAGCGAATGTGATTTTCTTACTAATGTATTATCTCTATTCTCATAATTTCAAAAAAATACTGATTTACAAGTAAAGTTGGTAACATTGACTTCGGAAAAATAATTTTAACATGGAAGAAGAGAGAGGGAGAAGGAGGTCGTTTAAAAAACATTTAAACTGACACGTCTATTTCGAGTCAACATTAAAGCATACTTTTAATGGGTTCATGGCAATTGTAATAAAATGTAGAATAATTAAAAAATAAAAATTCTCTCAGTTCCAAAACTAATAAATAAATACAACAAAATTAATTAACAAGGGTAAATAAAGAAAAAATGGTAAAATAATAGTAAACGGTTAATTATAATAACCAGTGCTTTTTTCCCAAGTAGCACGTACAACGGCGTTCCGGCATCTTTTTTCTTATCATTTTTAATGTTTCAAATCAATAAAAATAATAAAAGATTTTTATTCATTTGAAAATAAAAAAAATATATAAATATTATTAATAAAAAAAAAATTGTATGTTATAGGCGTTAAGCATTTTAATTTTGTGTAATTATAATTTAATTTGTAAATCCTTTTCATTGTTAGTAGTTGCTTACACCTTTTATTTCAATTTATCTTGTATAAATAGCCCCGTTTATATATTGTTCTTATCAGTTGATAATGCTCGCGATGAGCGAAACCGGTCCTGATCAATTTTATTTTTTTTGTGGAAAAAGTACTAAAAATCTTTTATTATTTTTATTATAATGCCATTCCACCAAGAATTGACAGTGAACACCTTAAAAGTTCCAAATCAATATTCGATTTTTTATTTTTTGAATACTTTTGTATGAGAATGATTAATTTAGCAAATATTTATTGTCATTCGATAAAGCCCCTCTCTTCTTATTAACGTCTCGCAAACCTCTCCAGAGTATCCAATGGAAATATGTGTGTCATCGTATTATTGAGTTATTGATTTAGACATTACATATAGAATGGATTGGTGCATCTAATTACGGTCGCATGACAACACACGAGAATGCGTCGCGAACTATTCTCGGCGCACTTTACTATTTCCAATCGGCGAGAGAAATGTCATTCGCGGCTATTCACTTTCGCACTTAATTTAGAAACGCGTAATGCCCAACATGCGATCCGGGTTAAGTTGCTGGCATGGTAACAAAGGGAGTTTTTTTTATGTATATTTTAACGAGTTTGTCTAGTGATAAATATTTAATATATAATCTACCCAGCAGTGGGCTGTGAATACGCTTACAAGGGGCTCAAGCACTCATAAAGATTTTTGCAGTATTCCGGGGAAAATGTTGGGCTTTTTTTTATCGCCTTTATACAATTATACGAGTTAATTATCAAATGTTAATTTACATAGTTATTTAGTGTAACGATACACAATGTACCAAAAAACTAATTACCATTATAATAAAAATAATAAAAGATTTTTAGTACTTTTTCCACATAAAATTTATTTGATCAGAACCGATTTCGCTCCTCACGAGCATTATCAACTGATAAGAAAAATAGTTTAAACAGTGCTATTTATACAATTTTAATCGATTTTTTTTTTTTAATTTGTAATTACCATTAATAGAGTTCCAAGATTAACGCAAACATATCGACTGTGGAAAGGAAAAAGGACGTAACCCACACATATCAAATTTTACAGGAGACGCTAAAAACGTGTTTTGAAGAGTTTGGGCCATATGCAAATTATAAATTATACACAACATTGAAGTGCACGGAGACTTCTAAACTGGTGTTTAATTGACATCATCTAATATTAATTAAAGACGTTGTCTAGAAAAAACCTTTATTTCAGTCTTTTTTCTCGGTTTTAGTTTTTACGAGGTCATCTTTTTCAAACTTAAAAGCTAAATTTAGATACTAATTCGGCATTTGCAGCTTGCATCCTTTTGATATAACATGTATCAAGTTTGATACATTGTGATTATGGAAAAAAACCTGTTTTGTAAAAACTGTGGGCTACATCCTTTTTCCTTTCCACAGTCGATATGTATTCTCCTCACTACAACTTAATGTCTCAAACATTATACTTAAATTGTAGACAATATATTATACATACATGTCAGACAATAATTGTCAAAAACATCTTTATTTAACACATATATCTGAGAATATTGTTTTTTCCTATTTTAACAAGGGGCTCGCTGGCCTAAATAAAATTTAACAAGGGACTCACGCGCGATCCTCCGAGCTCTCTTCAGCCCAACCTTGAATCATATAATTTTTCATCGTTAATTAATTTATATTTCAATCCTTTTAGATAGAACTGTGGTTACCAAAGTAACAAAATTACTCGAGCGATAATTAATACCGGGATTACGGGATCGCCAAACTGGTTGGGATTCCAGGATTTCGAAATTCCTGATACTGGCATTGAAAGCCCTAATTACAGTACTAACATGAGTCATGAGTGACCAATGCATTCATTGGTTACTCTAATTGAGTAGAACTGCAATACAACTAGAATGGCAAGAAAGAAAATAGTAGTAATGTTTACCTCTCTGGCTTTATAATATTTTCTTGCTTATTTAATAATAGATTTCAATGCTTTTTTTTATCCATGTCCGCTCCCAATGTGGAGCATGTGGCCTACTCATGGAAGTATCTCAACAGTAGTTTTTCTTCGAGAACTGTTTGTTACTCAGTCGCTCAACCTCACTTTTCTTCAAAGTAATTAGTAGGGAAAGAAGGATAAGGTTAGAACAGGACTAGTGGTTGACTAATCGCTATTGCTACACCCAGTTATTAAAGAACCAGAAGAATGGGAAGAGAGGAAATAATGTGAATTGACATCACAAACACCCAGTCTTCAATCACAACTTTGAATTGAATAATTCTCAAATTCACTGTAATCATACCGGGAATCGAACCCAGACCTGCGTGATCGGTAGAGCAAGCTCTAACCACAACACCAAGCCACAACAAGCGACATAAAGATTTCAATGCTAAAAGGGTAAATATGCTACGTCAGCATTTGGGTGCTTGCGAATTTTTGACTGTTTACTAGCTTACTATGAAATAAAACAAAAATATTAACAGCCAAAAATTCAGTTTTTTCCACTTTTTTTTTCAAATCATAATTTTGAAACCTCTTCTCACAACAGCTTTTTAATTAAAATACCTGAATATTTTTTACGCCTCCCCGATTAGCAGTGTTCTGATGTGCGGTTCAAGGGCGAAGATATTAAACATAATAAAGTGTTTCATTTATTTGTGTCTGTCAAAATCGTGAACAACAATTTAATCTATGTTCAAGATGTACGAGAATTGTGAAATACCAAAAATTTTGGATACCGAATTATATTTTACATAATGTTTAACGTGTAATTAAAAATATTTTACTGCCGTATTAATATTGATGATCTAAGTACTAGAGTATACATTTCCGGTTTGGTAAAGGTAAATAGAAATAATTCAAAAAAAAAACAATTTTAATGCAGATAAGATCGATATAGATTAATCGATAATGACAATGTATAAAACTTAATATACACTCTATAAAAATGATGTAAGCTGTAAATTCCGACAGACCTCAACAGATTTTTCTACGAGAACTGTTTGTTAATCAGTCGCTCAACCTATTTTTTGCAAAGAGAGTAGTAAGGGTAGAAGGATAAAGCTAGGACAGTACTATTGGTTAGCTAATCGTTCTCGCTACGCCTAGTTATTAAAGGATCTAAATGGGTGGGAGGGACATCACAAACATCTATGTCTTCAAACAGAAATTGAAAAAATGCTATTCGTGCAAGGAAGGCCACAACGCTAACCGCTGCGCCAAAGTACCAGAAAATTACGATAGTGAAAAGGGGCTTACACAAAGGTTTTTTATTAGATTGGGATGAAACACTGATTTATTGGTCTTTATACACTTCAGACTGTGTAACTGTATAAATGTCTTCCACATTAGGAGCAAACGTGGATAATAAAGTAAAAGAATATCAGTATGATGATTTTAAAATACATAATTCGGCCTAATTATTAAATAGGTGATGTATCACTGAAGTAAATAAATTTAAATAATGTGTAAAAATGTAAAATACAGCTAAAATAAAACCTTTATTAATATCTTTATATGTTTAATTATTATTATTGTTGCCTATCAAATTGTGCCTAAAAACATGTATCATTGAGGAGATATCGTCTTCGGTGTGATGCAGAAAGGAAAACAAGTTTATCGAATAAAAAAAAAATAAAAAAAAGTATTCAATTTACAATCCCGCCCACAGCATAGAAATATGATATTATTCTACATAATAATGGCCGCGATGTTCCCCTCCCTGGGCATATTCTAGAGCACCATTAGTATCAGACACTTAATTAGGATCCCGGGTTTGACAAGAATCTTCTAATTACATACATGCAGTTTAATTACTATAATTATGTAGCCTGCATGATGAAAATTTTGACGTGTGAATTGATCAATTATTAATTATTATTAGATAAGTCTTCGCGGAAATATAAATAATGATAACTATAATTACACTTTGCATCTTTATAAAATCAATTATTATTGTCATTATTATATCAAAATGATTGAGTCACGAGAAAAAAAATATTGAATTGACAATCGAATAAAGACGTCGTTATGCTAAAGTGAAAAAATGTTTTTTTTTTCTGTTGTAATCGTTGAGTGAATCAACTTGAAACTTTAACCTTTCTTTCAATAGCTCCATTCATTGGATTCAATACGGTACCTTCAACTAACCACAGTTGATATAACACTTAATTACAGAAACGTTTAAAAAAATGTTGAGAAAAACGTTGATTGAGAAGTGATAGGGTACAAAGTAGAGGTCTGCACGGGTGGATGTTTTACAAAATTACCCGGTCTGAGCCCGAAAGACTCAGAACCGACCAGGCCCGGACCCGAGTCTACTACCACACTTGTTACCCGAACCCGAGCCGAAGGCCAGATTTATACTCCTCAGCCCGAAAAAAACTTGTTTCTTACATATGTACAACAATTTAAAATTCTCTATAGCAGGGTTTTCCAAACTATGTTCCGCGGAACATTGGTGTTCCGTGTGACCTAAATAGGTAGGTGTTCCGCAAAAATTTGGATGGGTAATATTCGCTGCAACACATTTAAGCATTTTTTACTTCATATTAATAGTCGAGTGATAGTAAATCTCTAATGTTTTTAAAACGTAAAATATCTAGGTAAAGGCGGAGATTTTTTATTACTAAGACATTTGTTTCCTAATATTTTTATGTAGCATGTTTTAAAAATAGTTAATGAATAAATAATAAGTGATTTAATAACATCTTATTTTAAAAATTCTTTTATTTATAGGACTTGTCCGGCCTAAAAAATAAGCTGTGTTCCGTTAACATTTCCTAATTTGCGAAGTATTTCATTGTACAATAGGTTTGGGAAACCCTGCTCTATAGAACTGGTAATATTTAAAATCATAATGGCTGACTTATGACACGAACATATTCTAAAATATTTTTCTGAAGAAATTAATTCCTTAACTAGGCCCGGCCCGAGCCCGAATTTCAATTGCGCTTACCCGCCCGAACCCAGTCTGTGTGCCGGGCCGGGTAAGGGCCCGAGGGCTAGGCCCGGGCCCGTGCAGACCTCTAGTACAAAGTAACACCAGACGATTTTGCTTAATATTTGAATTGCATTTATTGAGTTACCATGGAAGATTACAATTTTTTTTTATTTTTACTGGAAGCGGACATGGAAATATATTTAAATATTTCGCTGATTCTGAGTTGTTTTTATTATTATTTCGAAAACAAATGGGACTATTTGTTACAAAGGAGGCGCGCCAATAGTTGTTGCCCAGGGCGCCGGCACTGGTTAACACTACAACTCTGGGTTTTTGCAAAAATGTTAAGACAGCTTAACAATTTGCCTCCGGCTTATTTAGCGATGAGCATGCCTGTATGCTTTCAGTAGGACAAGAAGCATGACTTAACTTAATTCAAGACAAAAATAATATACCTAATAGATTACCTAGATTTGAATACATACTTTAATAAAAACGTTTAAATATCTAGACAATTTGCTTGCGGCTGATTTAACGACGCTCACGATCGATTATAAATATATACAGTGGAACCTCTCATAACGAGCACCTCTTATAACGAGTAATTCGCATAATGAGCAAAACAGATTGTGAAAAAATGCTCCCTTAACGAGCGACGCAGAGTTTCGGAAAGATCACTTTCACATCGTTGCTTGCCTCAAGATGACTGACAAGGCGTGGGAAGGGGTTACCAAGAGAACCCTCACTTCAGCTTGGAAGAAGCTTTGCCAAGGAGCGTCGTCAAATGTGATTTTGAGGGGTTTTAAACAGTACCTGTGGAGTCTACAGTCAGCGAGATTGCATCGTTGGCCAATATCATGGGACTGGAGGTGGATAACAACGGTATTGATAAGCTTGTGAAAAAGTACAGTCAAGAGCTGACCACCGAAAAGCTTATGGAGTTGCATTGTTTTTCACAGCAAGAAGTTACGGAAGAGAGGTTATTACTGGAGGAGGAGGAAGTAGCAAAGAAACAATCTTCTGGCGCAATAAGAGAAAAACTGAAAGCATGTGAAACTGTTGCATCGAACATTAAGAAGCATCAACTTGTCGATTTTTTTATCGTTTTTTGCAAATCGAAATCGCATTCTAGATTGTTACGCTCCTTAAAAATTTATAAGTATGGAATTTTACTTGAATACTCGTTAAAAATATTTTAAAAATGTTTTTTTTTTCGGCATGTAACGCATTATTGTATTTTAAATTGTTTTATATGGGAAAAATTGTTTCGCATAAAGAGTAAGATTCTGGAACGAATTAAACTCATTATGAGTGGTTCCACTGTACATATATAATATATATAACTATAATTATGCAAACACTGAATGCAACAAACGAAAATTAATTATTCAATATGTGACTTGGTCAGTTTACATGTGCAAAAAATCCCATTACCAATGAAGGAAATTGCGTTTCATTTAAACAATAAAATTTTATCGATGCCACATAATTAATTGCCCATTGTTGTGAACTAAAGCGTATTTTATAGTGTAAAACTATTCAACCGGTAGATCGTGATCGATCCGTCGATTGCGACGTGTTTTCTTGCTATAGTTTTTATTGATCTCAAGTGACATGACTGTCGCAATATGTCTTTATAATATTGAAAATATCACATATTCTATTATATCTTCCCATTCAGCGACGTTCTATGCTATGTGTCAGGCGGATTTCCCCATAAGCGCAAGAGGCGCGCGCTTGGGGCCACCAAATCTTAGGGACCTCAAAAATAGCATAAATTACATAAAACCTTATATTTTAATTTCAGCTTTCAGTATTCATTATTATCCTAAGAAGATTTTTGCAGCACTTTTATGTCATTCGAAAAACAGGGCCTCCAAAATTTATTGCGCCTAGTGCCTCCATAGTGCTTAATCCGCCACTGTATGTGTGAGGTTAAAATAGCGCAATAACTATTTTTCAAAATATATTTTTTGAAACTACATTACATATCGACTGTGGAAAGGAAAAAGGACGTAACCCGCACGTATCAAATTTTACAGGATGCGCTAAAAACGTGTTTTGATGATTTTGTGACATATGCAAATTATGAATTATACACAACCTTGAAGTGCACGGAGACTTCTAAGCTGGTGTTTAATTGACATAATCTAATATTAATTAAAGAAATTGTCTAGGAAAAATCTTTATTTCAGTCTTGGTTTTAGTTTTTTACACGGTCATCTTTTTCAAACTTAAAAGCTAAATTTAGATACTAATTTGGCATTTGCAGCTTGCATCCTTTTGATAGAACGTGTATCAAGTTTGACACATTGTGATTATCGAAAAAACTGTGGGTTACGTCCTTTTTCCTTTCCACAGTCGATATGAATCGAATAAATACATAAGAGTAAAAGTAACATGTTTCCATGATTTCCCATTATTCTTGGAATACATAAACAAATATAAAAATTATAATCTTCTTCCCATCTCCAACCTAAAAAAAACTACTCGGTAAATATCATATTCAAAATATTTGCGATAAAGTACTGTATACCCATTGATCATAATACTTTTACCAGTGAAAATGTATTTTTCGATATGTATTTGTCAAGTACACAAAAATTTATACAAGAACTATTTTGAATACATATTTTTTAATCCATGTCCTCTCCCAATGTGAAGCATATGGCTTCCTAATGTAGGTATCTCAAAAGATTTTCTGTCGCTCAATCCCTCTTTTTCAAAGAGAGTAGAGATATAAAATTAGGACTAGGACAGAAATAGTAGTTAACTAATCGATCGCGCTACGCCCATTTTAGGATAGGATAAGTGGTTGGGTATTTAAGACATCACATACATCCATGCCATCCATAAATCGATTGAAAAATCAATTGATAAAAACTGTCCTTACTGGAGTTCGAACTCGTGGCCTTCGTGTTCTAAGTCAACGACGTTGACACTCGGCTACGCAGTAGACAATTGCCTAAAACAATTGATTTGAAACAAAATAAATATCCTTTGTTAAAAAAAATGCAAGCTATACATCACATTTGGCTTTACCCAACCTACGACCTAATCTGATTTTATGTGCGGACTAAGACAGACATACCCAACAGATGCGTTTTCAAACATCTGGTATTGTTTTTAATACTTAACATACACGAATTACTATTTTGGATTCATTTGTATTTTTGATTACTTACATTTATGTTTTTAATGGGTTGATCATGTGCAGCGCAGAATGTTAAATTGTATGCATAAAACAAATTTTAAAAAAAGCCGTTTTGTTTTGACACCACTATATTATGTATAATATAATAACATATTACTAGCATGCAACCTACGTAACGCAACAAAAAATCGGTATGTCTACAAGATGAAAAACATGGTGAGTATGACTACGTTAAGTGATTGATGTTTTGTGTTAATTAATTTCTGTAAGCAATACGTAAATTCTTTATTCTATAGTTGTCAGTGCTTCCTTAACTTTTCTACGCCACAATCAGGGGTGGGCAGGAGGGGGCTCGGAGGGGGTCGCCCGAGCCCCTTGTTAAAATGCGGCGCGGCCGGCGAGCCCCTTGTCAAGTCAAGAAAATCATTCGTCTCAGATCAAATCAGCACCTAACTGCAATTGCAGTTAAATTGTAATACGAAGATGTATCATACATAGTGTAAAGGCATTATGGCTGAGATTTACCGAGCCCCTTGTTAATATATTAGCAGCCCACCGCTGGCCACAATCCATCATTTTTGCATTGGGCCGTGGCATAGAAAATTTAAGGGAGCACTAGAATAAAGTACAACATTAATGTACTATTGTTTTTCTGTATAGTATATCGTGAAATCTCACTAAAATTAGATCATACTCACAAAACAATTTGAAGCCCCGGCTAGTGGTTATATATTTTTTTTAATTTTTACATAAATTTTGATCGGAATAGTTGTATCGGTATTATTCTCTTAAAAATGTTTGAACAGTAATAATAACATGTATTGTACCCATTTGCCGACCTACTCAATTTGGCTCGTTGTTGAACACCACTCTTCTTTGTTTGACGCAAAAGAAGCTCGTCAAAAATATTATCACTATTAATGGTTTGTTGATCGTCTGAAACGTGTATAGCATTTAAAGATTCAACAGATCGTTCATTCTCGTCCCATTTTAGTACATTTTGCAATCCAACTCATGCGAAGATCTCGGCGCCACCGAAACTGTTTTTCTACAGTTTAATGTAAGAAATGCATCGTCTGCATAATATAGTTGCATCCTTCGAAGGTAAAGCTATTATCATCCTGGCTATCATTTTTTCTCAGAAACTGTTTCGTTTCTTGCGAGGCAAAATACCAAATCAGCCGGGACACCATAACCAGTGCCTAAAACTGGGACAATCCCGGACAAACCAGTACATGTGGTGAGCCCAGTCTTCGGTAGAGATCTGGCAAAGGCTACAAAGGTTTCCCGATATTTTGCCGTTAAAATTATCGGTCACCATGTCACGATTTTTGGTTGAACCGATCTGGTCACCATAATTACAGATTATTGAAAATACTAAACGATTCATTAATCTTTCCATCAATATTGTTTTTCAAAGTGATTATGAGTCATTAAATAATATGATAAATAATTACTCAGTACACAAAAAAGATACTGCATTTTTTGTTGAATAACATTAACATAATATGTGATCGCATAAACATATCAAGACTACTTTTAAATTAAATTTTAAAAAACAAAATACCAATAAACAATTATGTTTTATGATATCGTCACATTTCTGACAGAGGTTGGTAAATAACAGATTGATAGAGTAAACAGCAAATTTAAAAAAATATATAACAAAAATAAAAATTAATGTTAATATCAATGTATTTGATTTTGTTAATGTTTAATAAAAAAAAATCAAAAATAAACAGTGCGTTTTGGTTAAGATGCGATTTTATTTAAAACAAATAGAAGGTCACTGCTTAAGTACGTAACTGGCTAACTGGTCATTTTTTACCGATAATTTTATTGGAATATAATAATAAAGAATGCTTAGTCCAACTGGAATCTATTAAAAATCTTATTTAGATATATTTTAATAATTACAGGAATATTTGTAAATTAGCCACTTAATAATTTGTCGTAACTCTATGTGTTACTAGTAGTAAACCGCTATCCATACTCATTCTGTATATGTGCACTGTATTAGATTACGAACAGGTTTAAATAAAACTTTAAAATGGCTAAGATTTCGCTTTTATTTTCATTAATAAATGCACAGTTTTCAATGCCAGCGAATAAAAATGAATTATATCAACATAATATCATAATTGCACCAAACACACAGATGAGATAGACCAATTACAGTTGTTTAATCAATGGCTTACAATGCAAGCAACATGTGTAATTATTTCAAATACAATTATATTATTAAAGTGGAGTTTCAATTAATAGTTGGATGTTTTCAGGGCTGTGATTGCTTACGAAATATACCGACTTCAACTTTACTTTAAGAGTAAAAAAGGTCACCTAAAAATGTTTTTAAGGGTGAGTGTAGCGTGCTACAGCGACACATAACATATAATTTAGTGAAATTATTAAGTGATTTATAAACAAACATTCGTGTAACCATTAGAATCTAGCTTCATATGATTTTCAAAACATCCCAGTTGAGTTAAGCATCATTTATTATTGTATTCCAAAAAAAAACTGTAAAAAATGAACAGTCACTCGCGTGCTTAAGCAGTGACCTCATATTTTTTCAATTAAAATGGGATCTCAACCAAAATAAATTGTTGAAAAAAATATTAAACGTTAAAAAATCAAATACATCAATAATAACATTTTTTCAGTATTTATTGAACATTCATAGCTAATAAAATATTTAAATAGTCACTGTCAAATGTTGAATTAATAAAAAAACAAAAACTCTTTTTCATTAATATTTTCAAATATTGTTAGGTAATAAATTGATATTGTCATATTTTTGTTTTGTATATTTATCAATTATCTATAATATATATGTTGTTAATTTTTAGTACAAATTTAAAAAATAATTTAAGTATTTTGACTTCTTTTCAATGTCAATTGTTGTTTACACCTTTTTATTTCCATTTATTTTTGTATAAATAACACTGTATATATAGTTAAAAATTATCGCAATAAGCGAAACCAGTCCTGACCTTTTAAATAATGTGGAATAAAGTACAAAGGAGTATTGTGTTTTTATTAATAGTGAATCCTTGTTTATTATATACAGTAAACCGTTAGTGGAAAAGTATAATAAAGAATGCATTCATCAACTGAGATGTTTTTAAAATTCTATTCAACTAGATTTTATGAATTACACGAATATTTGTTAAAAAAAACTGTTAGTAATATTTTTTATTTACAGATTTCGCTGTATCAAAATCTGAACCGGTCCACCACCTTCACCTCAGTTGTGAAGCGATGATGTGCGTGATACAAATATTCACTCACTCTCAACGTTGTTGGTATTTTTAACAAATAATACATGCAAAAATCCAAACTATCAAATTGACAGTCGCTGAAACTGTGATTAATGATTTCCATCAAGAACTGACTGTCCTAACATCATTGAATAATTAAAAAGTCAAAAAATTTTGACGGTTCTGTCACGAAATACTATAAATCCACCACTCTACAGCCCTGGATGTATTTTTTTTACACGCAAACCTAATATTTAAGCCAGTTTATAACCTTGTTCTTGCCTCTACTGGCCTTATTTTAATCACAGCTGACGCAAACAACTTCCTATCTGGCACTGAATTTTATAATTACACTTAATTAGGCGAGGACATATTTGTAATTATTTTAAAAACATGTAAAGCAAGATCTTTAAAATATAGATCATGTCGATATAAATATTGATGGAGATAAGTGCGTAGTTATACTGAATAGATATAGACTTATGTAAATCTGTAACTGTTATTATGATATTTCATCAAATGAATTCACTTATGGAATGAATTATCAAAATTATGTTTCTATATTATTGATGAACTGTAGTTTCAAGCACAGGTATGACATTTTTTACGGTTTTTTTTCGTACAATTGATATTTATTATTTATAACCTTTGAGAATGAAAGCTGCTTGGGGCTCAAAGTGTTGAGTGATTTAAACTTATCCTAGCAACATTTGAAAAAAAAACTGTTTCTCAATTTAAATTTTGGTACTCGATGGAAAACTATTCGTCGTTTTTACTTTCCTTTTCTATTTCAATGAATTTCAATTAACTTTTTCTTTTATGGAAAATTTCAATTTAAAAAAATGCCATAATATACAGTTTCTAAGAATTTTTCATTGGTCAACAAGTATAGGTTGGCAGCATTGACCTAAAGAAGACTATATCGATTACTCACGCCTACTGTTCAAAACACTACAGAAAGTGGGAATAGATAGTAAATTAACTATTTTTATTCACCTGGAGATTATCAATACGCTTGTAAAGAGCATAAGCCCGTATTGTGCTAGAAACGATAGAGTAACGTGCGAGTTATTACTGTATAAAGGAGCAACTTGTTTTTGAGAATAAATTTACTCCTCGCATTAAGCTCAATCTTGCTTTTGTAGTATTTTCTTGACGTTTCCTTATAGCGGCGTGTTCGTTGAACTGAATTATGAGTCCAAAGAACTTACTTGTATAGGATCACTTAATCTTTTTATTACACATGTGAATGAAATCACAATTGGGTTTTCAAATACAACCGTTAGCAGCTTCTTGAACGAGAAATAATTTACTTTATATCTGATCCCAAAACAGGGCGTATAAAGAGCGATTAGAAACCAAGTAATCCTTTTGTTCTTATTCCTTCCATAAAGAGAGATTGAAAAATATAATAAATATCTGTCAAATTTCACAAAGCAAGTTTTATTAAGAAAGTTTTGTTATAAGCCCAAGCAAAGATCGGGAAGTAATGGAAAATAAATTATAATCAATTTAAGAAATTCCTAAGCATCCATAAACTCGGTAAAAAAAAATTATACCGTTAATTGTAGTTGAAACTTTTGTTTTTGTTAATATATTTCTATTAATTTTTAACATAAATCCATCAATCACCACCGTTAAATGTTTTGTATGAAAAATTAATTGTTATTTAAAAAAGCGAATCACGATATGGCAACTTTTTACAACGAAGAACGGTATATTTTTTGGATTCTTCGATTACGTTTTTACCTATGATTGATTATGATTATTTCCATGACGCGGGTTAGTAATATTTACAGTTTTTGGCATGCTTGCGTATAACTAACTATATACCGTTTCCTTAAAAGCAACAGTGAGATAAAATAAAAAACAGTTGATCTTTAAGAACATATACCAATCGATTGCTGAAAGGTAAACTTACACAATGGTACTACTTCTAATGTGTTCATTGTTCAGAATTGTTTATTTTACAAAGTACATTAAAAACGTTTTACATTTGTGAATTGCGATTACTTTAGAACTCATTAAAGGTATTTTTCTTAGATAATTGACTTTTCATCTGGTTTTATTTTTGATTCACAATTAATTGTATGTAATTTAGTATTATTCATTAATAATCTGTATAATTATTAATTAAGATTTTTAATTCTTTGTCACACCTCGCTATTAATCCTTCTTAGTTGTATATAAAAAAACTCTATATCCACTTATATTTTATCAGTCTAAAATGCCTAATTTTTAATTGGTAAAAAAGGGGTTTATTTTTTTACAGCAAGAAAGAAAACCCGCCCGGAGAAGTAGGACAAGTCAGTGACGCCGAGACAAACCAAACCAAACAAATAGACAAAAAGAAGGATCGCCATAACTTTCAAATAATAAATATATATACGTATACATATTTCATGATAAAATCGTTATTGTAAATTTTATATTTACATACATCCCGAGTTCATTATATTTTTTTTAATGCAACCCGTTAAAGGAAAAGTGTTGTGCGTGCCTGTTCTAAATGTATTGATTCATGTTTATTTTGTGGACAAAGCTTGGATTGTTTTTGAATAAACGTCATTATGATAACCACTATTATTTCTATCAAAACAACACAAGTAATAACTACACTTTAAAGGTTAAAGTTTTTAAATTTAACGATCAATATGCTAATAAATCATGTTATTTGTAAGTAAGTGAGAAATAAATAAAACAAATTTACCATGAATTTAAAACATTCCAGCATTTTTTTACGCGGAAAGAATTTAAAGTAAATATAAGTGAAAGGAATGTCCGTCAATTTATTAACTGGATGTACGCATTATTTTATTTCAGAACACTATAAATTGTTATAGTGTCATTGATTAAATAATAGCTGGCAGATAATCACTGTTATTAAACAGCAATATATTTATTTTAGTCACGATGTGTTCCGAATTTAAAAATAAGAATGCTACGCTAGTTTATTAAAACATAATAATCAATTTGTGTTGCCATAATAAAATAAAATCCAATGTTTTGAAATGCATTAATAATTGATACGAAATTCAGTTTTTCACCATTGTTCGGGAACTTTTTACTGTAAGTATATAATATACTAAATAAAAGAAAATGGACACTTAGAATTTTAAATAAATTTGACTGGTTTGATCATTCATCTTTTAATATATGGTACAATTCGAATATCCGAATTTGATTTTTATTTTTGACTGTGATGATCTGTGTTGTGAAATTTCAATCTACTTTTGATAACGTGGCTTTTCATAATACCATATTTCTATATTTTATCCCATTTTTTGGGGAGAATTAAGACTATCTGATAATCAAATATAGGCAACACTGACTGCTGAAATACTTTACTGGGAGTTTATCTTCTCCAATTTAGCAGTGGAAGTTATCATTACAATATATATATATATAAAACAAAGTCGGGTTATTTACACCACGTATATCTCGAGAATTACTGTAAGGATTTCAATGATATTTGATTTATAAAATTCTTATTTACCTAGAATAGCAGAATAAGCATTAAAACATCGGAAAAATATCACGGAAAATAAATTATGAAGAAAATTAATATCTTCATACAGAAAAAAAAATTCAAATGAGGAATAGGTCAAATAATGACATGTTGTTTTATGCTCGGTTCAGGTAGATGACACTAGATGGCACTGTATTTATACGATAGACTTTTAAATAATTTTGAATTTAGAGTATAATCGATGATATGAAATGAAAACGAAAGAAAATCGAATACTATTGAAATGAGGTTATGTTTATAATTAGGTATGATACATTTTTTGACAACAATATAACGATGTTTGCACGAACGTTTGTATCGAATTGACAATTCAAATTTGATGTTCGATTGTGTTAGATTGTTTCGATTTCATATCTGTCAAATCTCTGGTCTAAATATTGACATTACATTTAAATGTGTTTCGTGCATTAGGTGTGATTGTTTGTTTGTTATTTATTCAATGTTCTTAGATTAGTTTTATTTGGAATTAGAAACTGTACTCTTTTCACTTCAATTAATACTATACTATTTATATATAGAACGTCAAAAAAATATTTCGTGATATTTGACAGCAAAAGTACATTGTGAATTATATTACATAACGTTAGTAAGCCATTACTTTATGGTTATTTTTAAATGCATACTGCTACGTACGTAATTCCTGTGTCCACTGTCAATACTTGATGGAAAAGCATTCTATATTTAATTAAACGGTTTTTCTCTTATATAATGTCGAATGCGAAATTATTAACAAAGAATGTTTCAATTGACTATTTTTATGAAGTTCAACGAAAATTGTACAATTTCTTTTTTATGTTTTGTCAACAATTATATCGACTATGGAAAGCAAGAAGGGCGTAACCCACACATGCGCAAAAAAGTGTTTTGATGATTTTGGGGCATATGCAAATTATGAATTATACAAAAACTTGAAATGCACGGACACGTCTAAACTGGTGTTTAATTGACAAAATAATCTATATACACAAAACAAAGCGGGGTTATTTACACCACGTATATCTCGAGAATTGCTTCACGGATTTCAATGATCTTTGATTTATTAAATTCCTCTCCGGCTAGAATAGCAGAATAAGCATTAAAACATCGGAAAAATATCACGGAAAAGAAATTATAAAGAAAATTAATATTCTCATAGAGTTTTCAAATAATGAACATTTTGTTGCTGGGTTCAGATAGATGACACTAGATGGCACTGACACGATCGACTTTTAAATAATTTTAAATTTAGAGTATGGATTAGAATAAAAAAATCGATGATATGAAATGAAAACGAAAGAAAATCGGATAATATTGAAATGAGGTTATGTTTTCTGACTTGGAAATTCTTTCTGAATCTCCAAATCAGATACGCACATAATTTTCTATCATTATTTTGACATGCTTTCCATCGAATCCATGTGAACTGTGGAACAAGGTACAAGGATGACATGTCAGAAGACATTTTATATCAAATTCGTGTCAGTTCAGGGAATCCCGATCTCGAGATGAATGAAGAGATACATAACCAGGCTTTGCTTTAGATCGAAGACATGTGTTACCTCATGTGCGGCAGTTTGTTAGTCAAGTTAGGAATGCCAACGCCAGATCGTGGAATGAACGACGCTTTCAATCGAAAATGTGAACGTGAATATTTTCGAGATGCTTTGAACCAATCAGTTCAAACGAATTTACCACTGTTGAACCCACAATAGAGGGAAGTGTACGATACGTTAATGAATGCAATTTATGATGGAAATGGTGGCTTATTTTGCCTTGACGCGCCCGGTGGAACTGGGGAGATATTCCTCATGTCATTGATTATGGCTACTGTTCGTGCGAGATCCGAAATTGTTGTAGCAGTGTCTTCTTCTGGAATAGCGGCTACGTTGATAAAAGCATGCCGAACGGCTCAATCAGCGTTGAAATTTCCGTTAAACCTCCAAACGACTGAAAAACCGACATGCAATATTGCGAAACACTCAGCAATGGCCGAAGTTTTGGAAGCGAGTAAAATCATCAACTGGGATGAATGCACAATGGCACACAAACGCGCATTGGAAGCACTCAACCGAACTATGAAAGATCTGCGCAGTGACTCAAGATGTTTTGCAGGCGCAATGATTCTACTATCTGGCGATTTCTGCCAAACACTACCAGTCATTCCAAGATTGACCGTTGCCGATGAAATAAACGCTTGCCTCTGCTGACGACAAACATGCGAGTTACATTTCTAAACGATCCATCTGCCGAAGATTTCTCCAAGCAATTGCTGACTATCGTCGGTAACGGCCGTGTTCCTGTTGACGAATCGAACGGATTGATTTCGATTCCGCCGAATTTTTGCAATTTCGTCTCAACGAAGGACGGCTTCATCAACAAAATGTTCCCAAACATCTAATCACAAAAATCACAATTGGTTGATTGAACGAGCAATTCTTGCGGCTAAAAACAAAGATGTGGATCATTTAAACTTCACAATTCAAAATCAAATCGTTGATCTACTGCATTCCTTTAAATCTATCGACTGTGCCACGTGAATTACATCATTTCAATGTAATTTAAATACTTTTCATTTTGAATTTTGCCCATTTATTGAACTTAATTCATTTTGAGTATTCATTCAAACTGAATTTAATTCATGCAATAAATTAACACAACATTTATTGATCCTGAGGCGGTACGAAGTTCGTCGGGCCAGCTAGTCTATATATATAAAACAAAGTGGGGTTATTTACACCACGTATATCTCGAGAATTACTGCAAGGATTTCAATGATATTTGATTTATAAAATTCTTATTTACCTAGAATAGCAGAATAAGCATTAAAACATCGGAAAAATATCACGGAAAAGAAATTATAAAGAAAATAAATATCTTCATACAGAATAAAATTTTCAAATGACGAATAGCTTCATCAAACGATAAAATGTCGTAAGCTGGTTTCAGAAAAATCCACCAGATCGCACTGTTTTCTATATTTGTTTGTTTTTGCTTCTTTTGCGTACGACTGAAATTTTAAATTTAGAATATGGATAAGAATAAAAGAAATCGATGATATGAAATGAAAACGAAAGAAAATCGGATAATATTGAAATAAGGTTATGTTTATAATTAGGTATGATAAATTTTTGACAACAATATTTTGTACGAACGTTGCTTTACTCTGAGATGACACGTTATTACACTTGGAACGCTATATCGAAGAAATTTTTACATCAAAAGCAAAGCGATGCGGTTCCTGATCACCCGAATGCTCTTGGTCGCATTTACACGGTTCATCCGAAAAATGACGAATGTTTCTACTTGCATGTCAAGAGCTCAATTTGCTTGAAAATTATACTTATTGGGACATGCCAATTTTACAGACATTCTACATCGAATTCGTGTCAGTTCAAGGAATCCCGATCTCGAGGTGAATGAAGAGATAAATAACCAGGCTTTGATTTAGATCGAAGACATGTGTTACCTCATGTGAGGCATTTTGTTAATCAAGTTAGGAATGCCAACTTTAAACTAAATCGAAACTAAATCTTCAATATCCATTCAAAAAAAAACTTTTAGGAATTTATGTCTCATGTTCATCACCGTCGCTAAAATATATACTGAAATGTGAAAAGACGAATGAAAGTACATAAAATCAGAAGGTTTGTAAAAAAAAATCAGTATACTTTTCATGTATATTATATTGTCATAGAATACTATCAAATCATTATTTTATTTTTGATCCCTATATACAGTCAATCCTGTTTTTATGCGGTTTTTTTATGCGATTTCGAAGTAATGCGGTTTTTTAGAAATGCATTTTTTTAAATGTACCATATTTTACGATATATAAAAATGTTAAATATTACATCGAGAGCATATATTGTTGTATATTGGATAGAATAG
>CM062825.1:6639111-6778647 GCA_031772345.1 Himalopsyche anomala
ACAGATTACAATCATATTAAAACGAAACTCTTTTTAAATTACTTAAACTAAAGTAATACAAAAATTACCGGGATGATATAGTATATTAAAAACGTACAAAACAATGTTTATTTTATTCGCTGTTAGTAAATTAAAAACAAAAGTGGGGTGGCAATACGTTAACAAATGGCTCGCCTAATCTCAGAGCTTTTCATGATCTTTTGGATAAGGTTTTTGTTTATATTATTCTTATACAATTATACCAAATAATAATTAAACCAATCGCATTGCACTTCATGTACTTACATTACGTAATAGTACGCAATAAATTTTAAAATAATTTATATCAGAAGCTGAAAAATGTACTTGGCTTATCTTGGCTAAAAATCAAGATTGATGCAGAAAGTGCTGCTATTAATTCTACACCACTTCCATGCTTCAAACGATATACGTGGATACTAATATATGTCAGAAATTGAAGTGAGAATCCGACTTGACTGCTTAAGCAAGGGGTAGCGATAGCCGTCATCCAGCCCACCTCTGCAATGAGCCATTTCATTGATACAGTGACTTTGTAACAGTAACAACTTTAAACAAAAACATGATTTATTTTATCTTTGTCGTAAAACAAAATCATGAAAAGTTTTCCTGTTTCGTGTACAGGAAAATACAACGACACTTAAAATGAATAAATATCTTTCTACACTCACTTTAATGAATTCCGAATATACGTTCCAGCAGGAAAATATTTAAAAATAATTTCTTTGAACGGAAATGTAAATATTTATGAATTAGACACAAAGCGACTGTCATGTGATGTGTATTTAAACAGAATATGTGTTTTGAAGGTCCAATGTCAATTATAAAGAATATTCTAGAATTTTGTAGGACACTTTGACATTTGATTGCTTATTGGTAATAAATTTAAAATTTTAATATAAATTTATTTACATAATGCACTTTTGCTCGACATGAATAAGTGACTATTCTTCTGTAAACATATTTTTTATAAAGTTATATACAAACAACGCTAATAATTTATTATTAAAACTAAATTTGTACAATAATAAAAAAATAAAATGACAATTTATATAGGTTTAGAATTAAATGAACTTTCGGTTAGATCGTGATTCCCAAACTTATTATGCTCATGGACCCTCTTTAAAGCAAAAACCTGACCGTGGACCCCCAAGTGAAATAATAAAGTTTATGCCTTGAATGGTATTTTTTTATCCATGTCTGCTTCCAATGTGGAGCATATGGCCTTCTAATGGAGGTATATTAACAGATGTTTATCTGCGAGAACTGTTTGTTAGTCAGTCGCTCAAACTCTCTTTTCTAAAAATATTTATTCTTCCGCGGACCCCCTGACGTTGTCCACGCACCCCCAAATGATTTTTAATTTGTCACGGACCCCCTCAGCAGTCTTACGGACCCCTGGGGGTCCACAGGAACCACTTTGGGAACCACTGGGTTAGATCATTTGCACTTATATTGTAGTTCCCTATAGAACTCTTTTTGACTACAATATTTTATTTTTGAATTAAAATAAAATATTATATGCACGGATGGTTGTGATAACAATTTTAAAATAAAATATATATGTATTTTGTTATGTTTTCAACAAAATCAAAATGAAGTTCACTGAAAACTATCCAATCCACAATCGCAATTATTGTTAGCCCATTTAGATACTCCACAGGTTTTGAAACAAATGTGACACGTGTTTTGTTTCTTTAAGAATCATCTTCAGACAAATTATATTATGTGCTGTTTACCACTAAAATATTTTTTGATTCTAATAACATACTTACCAAATTACATAATATATTGTATTGTAGGTTGGTATTTTTTTTCATTTTATACCAGACGCAAGAACGGGGGGATATGCCCAAATAATATTAGCAGTAATTTAAAATTTATGAGGTACGGTAAAACCCAAAAGAAACAAATTCAACAATTGTAAACCGCCTGTTATAATTAAAATGTTATTTACTAATGACTCATTTTGGATATGATTTAATTTTATTTATGAACCACGAAGCTGTTCGTTATCAACTCCTTATTTTTAAATAGACAGAGCATAGGCTCCCAACCTATGTCCGGGTGGCGTCCCTTTTTTATTAAAGCCATGTGACCCGCGGCCCCAATGCAATTGAAAAGGACATTTTTTTTCACTAAGGTAATTTTGGTTGACTGTAGTTTTAGTGTTGTTCTTCAACTCCAATATCGAAAAAAGTTGGCGACCCTTAGGTTTGGAACCCGTGAGACAGAGTATTTTAAAAAAACATATTTTTATTGAAAGTATGGTTATTTTCCAATTATTGATTCACAAACTCTGAAACAGTTGGTAAAAGAAATTGTCACTGTATGCTGACAATATCATAGCATTGTGTTGAAACAACTGACGGAAAACATAAAAATCAAAGTATGTACAAGCAATATTTTATTTTATTACAGAGTTTTTATTGCATACATAATTTTGAATGACTTTTTGACCTTTGTGGTCCTGTGGTAAAAACCCGAGCGTTCAGGTGGGTCTGAGTAAAATTTTCGGCAAGGTAAGTAAAATTTTATAATTTATATTTTTCATAAATGATTTTTTTTTTATTTAAATTTGAGATCAAAAAGAGAAGTTTATTTCAAGGGACTTCATTTAATTAAAGTCTGATGTGATTTTAAAATTCCAAAATGTAGTGCACTTTCGTTGTTAGCCGCTTTTATGTAAGAAATTAAAATTATTCTATAAATAATAATTTATCATGGTTTGCTTCATATATTTTGTTACCTACATATCTCTCTCAATTAAATATAATTTATAAAAAAGATTTATTTTGTACACCAGAAAAAATACATTAATAAAGTTATCTTTTTATATTTAAGCTAATGGGTGACAAAATAAATATTGTTAATAGTAAACAAAAAGTAACCAAAAAACTTTACATGCAAGTAGAAACCCAAAATGACAACGTCGATAATAAACACTTTGTATTGATTTAATTTGAAAAACTGTAGTATATATTGTAAATTTCTGAATTAAACTGACTGACAGTAATTTTTACTAATATTTAAAATAAAACTATGTTTTGTTTGTTTTTAAAATGAATCGAGATTTCAAAAATCCGTGGACCTTATTTCCGGGGTTATTGTATTGTTGCACTAAAAATATTCATAGATGAAGTTCACACTGAAATAAAAAAAAATGATGAATTAAACGGTTTTAAAACCAGTCCTTTTATCGAGCGAAAAATCCATTTATTATGTACTTTATCTGACGTTTTAAATGTAAATTATGATTATTAAAAACACTTCAATTTTTTATGTTGTTGTTATTGCGTTCTAGAACATATTTTTTTCGGAATTAACCAAACAGGTATCCACTGCGCGTGTCCATAAAATAACGGAAAAAATTCTTTCAGCTTATTTTAGCCGATGAACGAAATATATTACTATTTAAGTAAAAGTAAAGTTCAAAGTAGTTCAAATTTGCATGGGTAGTATTGAAGGTTTTCTTCAAATTGAGTATCATTTTTGTCATATGTTTTCAAAAAACTACATTCCTTATTATAATATTGTTTCATTGCCGACGTTGGAAAAACTTATTATTGTTTTTAAAATTAGAAACTTGCTATCGGAAGGTACAAGAGTATGATAGACAACCAGGAGTGGCTCGATCAAGAATCTTGTTAAATTTTACTAAGGCCAGTGAGCCCAATGTTAATTTAAGAGAAAACAATATTCTCAGATCAAATTAGTATATAACTGCAATTTCTATCTTATATATTATCTACGATAGCTTCAGTATATACAGTAGTACATTTTTAGCCATTTACATTTATAAGTTTACAGTAAATTGCATACTGTTACATATTATAAGTGTATTAAGTAACAATCGATTGTTTATTTAAGTTTCGAATATAATTGCATAGGAGTAAAAAAATCACTCCTTCCTCAGATCACCGAGAATTACTTTGATTAAGCGAGCCCCTTGTTTAACATATTGGAAGCACACCGCTGCAAACAACCAATACCACAAATTAAGCAACAATCATGTAGTAGAACTCACAGAATTTATCTTATTCTCAACTTAATCGTTTTTTTATTCTATTTGATTATATACAGAGATTTTCATAAGAAACTGGACATAAATTGCATTCATTGCTGTTAAATGTGTTAGGTTTTTTTGTAGCCTATTGTTTGTTATTACTGTCTTGTGTTGTATTTTTGTTTGTTGTTATTAGAAAAACTGTTATTCGCCTCTGTGTTTTTGTGTATTTGAATCGTGTTATATCAAATATTTCGTAAAAAAATATAGGTGTTCTTTGGACCGTGTAAAAAAGAGTTGAGTGTACTGGCAAATAAAAACAGAGTTAAATAATCCAGCATTTATTAATTTCTCTCATTTATATTTCTTTCCAAAAGGCAATAAAAACGATAAGTCGTACTTAATTAATGTTTCTGAATATATTTTTAACACATAAAAAGCTGTAATTTGATCTTAATGTTAACCTTTTTTTTATTAAACAAAAATAATGTCGAATGAAGTTATGGATCGAAACGAAAGTACGAAGGAAAAATGTTTTGTGTACATATTTTATTTTACAACTTTTGCTAGTAAAGTTATGTAAAAATAAGATTACTTTTTAAAAAAAAAATATCGTCTTAACTATAAAAAATAACACTATTTATTATACATATTCGAAATAAAGTAATAATTGAATTTAAACACGTTTAAAAAAATCTTTTTGAAGGTAACAGAAAGTAATTAAGATTTAAATAATCGTTATTTTAAGCATTAGTTTTTTGAAAACCTTGATATTATATTATGTTAAAATTACAACTTAAGGAAAATCGCTATATATTTGAATGGCGAATCTTTGGAATAAATCTTAAATATTTCTTATTTATGTGATTTTTATTTAAAACTACAAGCCAACACAAATAAGAAAATTATAATATAAAATCAGTAAAAGTCTTTTTTTATTTCATGTCCGTTCCCAATGTATATGCTCCGCAAGGTCTCCTAATGGAGGTATCTCAACTTTTTCTACCTGAACTACTTTTTACTAATATTCCCTCTTAGACGTGAGGTTAACTGCATGGAAATTTCAAAGGTTACGCGGGCCAATTCAACAAATGTGAGTCATAATTTGTCGTATTTAAAAATAGTTTTTTTTTAAATACTCTATCTCACTTTTTTTTAATAATTAATGTATCGAATAAATAACGGAACTCATTTTTTTTATATGTATAAAATAAAATCAAGAACAAATTAAGAAAGTAAGCAGAATGAAAAAATAATCAGTCGTCAATAAACTTATTAACATATTTTATTAATTATATTTAAAATTTTCTAGTTTTTCGCGTCATTCCTTGCAACTAATTTTCTTGTTTTAATAATAGATAATAATTTAATTCTAATTAAATTACTTAAACGTAAAATTTCTTTATTTCGGTCAATTAGGGTTATTCCAATTTAAAACATATACATTTGAATAGTTGTATTGAAGTGCGCGACAAACAGAAATTAGTTCACGGGGGTCTACAACTGCTGCGCGGCTGCGCGCACGCAGCTTATAGGGAGCATTGCTTGTACATATGTACGTTAAGCGTATATAACAGTTTTTTTTCCTTGACTGAGTCTTAGAAGCAAGTGTCCAAGACTTAGTGGCGTACACTGAAGTGTACAGAAAATCAATCCCTCAAGATAAACAGAAAAATTTTATGGGTGTAGGTCTACTCGCTCTCCGTGTGACGCCGATTTTTTTAAAAGCCTGATAATTGGTCTTATATCAAATGGACGGTTGGATAGACTTGTGTAGCTCTTCTCTCTCCTCGTGCATAAAACGACACACCCTTAGGATGTGTTCAGCATCGCGCTTTATAGACTATAATATACCATACTAGTCAACCTTTATTTTTCGAAGAGAGTATGGATAAAACGGATAAAGCTAGAATAGAACACGTGGTAATCTAATCATTCTCGCTGTTCCGTCGTCAGAATTTAAATGATTTATTTTAGATCTCACAGACACTTGACCTCAGAACAGAAATCGGTAAATCGATTGAAAAAAATCTGATCGTAGTGGAAAGTCAATGACTTTACCATTGCACCACGGACCCGACCCGTAAAAGTAATTACCAAAAAAGATATTTTTTCCTTGGCGAACATTTTGTTTAAATATTGAATATAAACATACGTAATTGGCAATACCAGGTAAGCGCAATGATGAAATTATTTATTTAGTCCATTTATGTTAAGTAAACAGTGGAACCTCGATTTATAGCTTTTTTTTAATGCACCTTGATGCAAATTGAAATTATTAACCCAAAGTTCTTGTTTGCTGTGACTATGCCAAAATACTAATAGAGTAATAACGAGAGCAATAAAACGGAATTCCACTACAATTAAAAAATAATTCATCGATTTGAATTTCCCATCGATAATTGATTTATTATATTACGATAATGGGGCGCCCCTATCTTATATTACTATTATGTAAATCATATTTACTTCGCAGTAGCAGAGATTTTATAAATGATTTTTAATTATCAATATATTTAAGTTATCTGTATTTAAATCATAATTATGCCAAACATGTTTCAAACGAGATACAGTTTTACTTTGATAAAACAGATCAAATCGCGGACCACATTGCAATATTTCTTTGTAGATATATAGATTTTTTCGTATCTGGGAGACGTCTCTATGACTATTGAGACTGCTACCTTACGTATACATAATAGCTGTCAAACCATTAAATTTTATTCAAATTAAAACAATAACAATTTTAATTTTGTAGTATTAATTTCAAATTATTAATAAAGGTCAGGACCGTTTCGCTCGTCACGAACATGACCAACTGACTACTCGTGACGCATAAAACCTGTCCTGATTTAAAAAAATGAAATTAGTACTAACAAGTGTTTTATTTTTAAATATAACTATAACATCATTCCACCAATAATGGACAGAGAACACGTTGGCAGTTTATTCCAATTGCAATAATATCATAACACTATGTTATTTGGATTCAAACTTTAAATATTGTTTATCGTTGATATCACAGGTTCTTTTCTCAATTAAGTAACATTAAGTCGTTGGCTTCGGCTAACGGCTGTCAAGGTTCTGTATCTAATCCAGTCTCATATCTATTCTGAAATTGAGATTTTTACAATTAGTCATTGCGTCCTCAACCTTCTTCCCTACCGTCGTAAGAACTAGGACAGGGATGGCGAACCTTTTTCGCTTTGGGTCAAATTTGATTTAAAAAATAAAAAAAAAGTCATGTCGCGGGTTAGATAGATTGAGTAATTAAGGCTTTTAATAAAAACAATCATTTCTAAAAGTTCAAGCTGGTCAGATAATTTCTCACGTAGGTCACTGCGTGACCCGCGGGTACCTTGTTCGCCATCCCTGAATTAGGACATCCAATCCCGGACCCTCATTTTAATTCCGGGATTTTGGGATTCACAATTTTTCCAATCCTGGGATTAATCTTTCACAATAAAATCGTGAAAAAATTTGGGATTCGCAGATTTCAAAAAAAAATGGGAATTTACGGATTTCCTAAAATGAAAAAATGTAAGACCCTTTATTTATTAATTCTTTCGCAGATTTCAAAAAAAAATGTCACTGTCCGATATCAAAATGCCAGGAATTTGTGAAATTCCCAAAATCAAAAATTTTGATACCTTTTTTATTTTTTTTGGTCGCTGGCTCGTTTTTAAGATTGCCTAAGGTTGCCTGTTTTCAAAAACTTTTCACTTACCATCCTCAATCCTGAAATACCAGGACAGGTGGACGGGATCCCGGGATTCTAGTAGGAACCAATGTGTGTCTAGAACGCCGTATACTAACTATTATGCTCTTAAAAATTATGTACTTTACCAGTAGCTGTTCGAATTATAATTTTGCACGAAAAACGTCATATTATTTAAGTTGAAATTATATAATATGGACAGCTTAAAGTTTTAAATCTGTTATTTTAAAATTAAATGCAAAAAAAATTCAAAGACACAGAAAGTTATTATGAGACGTATTATCATAAATAACTCCTTTCAAAAAATAAAATACTAATCTGTACTGATTCCACTTTCGCTTTATTTGATCAGGACCGGTTTAAATTATGATGAATATTATAAACTGATAAGATAAGATTAGGTGATAATACTCGTCGTGAGCGAAACCGGTCCTAATCATATAAAATAATAGTTGAAGTAGTACAAAGGAATATTGTGCTTTTTTTTAAATTAAAAGTAATAAATAATTCCCGTGAAATATTTTGTACTTTTTTTAATCCATGTTCGCTCCCAATTAATAAAAACACAATATTCCTTTGTACTTTATTCCACTTTATTTGTGGAATAAAGTAAATAAATTGGAATAAAGTACAAAGGAATATTATGTCATTATTATAAAATGCCTTTACACCAAGTATTGACAGTGAACACCCTAAAAGTGATTCGCTCCCAATGTTGAGCACATGACCTCCTAATGGAGGTAGAAGCCATTTAAGTGGGACTTTTTCTACAAGAACCGTTTGTAATTCATTTTCTCAACTTCTCTTATTCTAAGAGTTCTACTTTTTCAGTAGGGAAAGAAAGATTAGACAGAAGCGGTTAACCAATCATTCTCACTACGCTCTGTTATTTAAGGATTGGAAGGGTGAAAGGAAATATTTATATATCACAAAACAACAATGTTTTCGAACAGAAAAATATAAAAAAAATACATATTAGCCAAATTATCCATTGAAAGCTGAAATTATATTTAGACATAAACTTACTTATTCCTGGAGTAATTAATATAACTGTTTTTATACAAAAATTCACTGATCAAAACACTGACGTATTATTAACAACATATAATGTATTTTTATTATTTAATATTTTTTTGTTTAAATGACTTCAAATCCACTTTTATTATTAACTTTATCAACAATCTTCACTTTTAATTCCGTCTTAATTTAAATGGATCAATTTATGAAATCGATTTCCACAATTTGCGCGCTATATTTTTAGGTGTTAATTAATCAATCGTTCAGTTGATACTGACATTATGAAACATTACCGGCAAAAGTAGACTCCAAAGCTGCGGAAAAAAATCTACATTAAAATCATACTGCGTGTGCGGTTACCAACCTTTTAAATATAATTTATAGTGACGTGTGTAACCTTTCTATATATCATGAAAAAAGTTAAATCTATCGGTGACGGAAACTTAGAATTTGTGCAAATTAATTTTCGTATAATTAATAGCCGCCTGTGTGGTCGAGTGGTCAACGTCGTTGGCTACCGCTACGGAGGTCACGGGTTCGAATCCCAGTACGGGCAGTTTTATAAATTGATTTTTCAATCGATTTATAAATTTCTGTTCAAAGGCGTGGATGTATGTGATGTCTTGAATTCCCACCTGTCACCCATCCTGTCATATAAACGGGGCGTATCGAAAGCGATTAGCTAACCACTAGTCCTGTCCTAACCCTTTCTTTCTATTCCTACTCTCTTTGGAAAAAGGGAGGTTGAGCAACTGAGTAACAAGCAGTTCTCGTAGAAACACTTATGTTGAGATAAACTCTATTAGGAGTCCATGTGCTCCACATTGGGAGCGGACATGGTAAAAAATAATCTAATTAAATACAATTTTAAAAACTTCCCAGCTAATAAATTCGTTCATTATACTATCCCACGAACAGTTCACTGTTTAAAAAATAAACAGAGAGCCAGTGGCGTGCTTAAACAGCAAGCTCTTATTTTCTGATAAAATGGTTTATCTCGATTACCTTCTAGAGACGAGAGTTTTTTTTTCAATAAAAAAATATTTTTAAGCCATATTGAAGTCAAGGATAACTTTTATTTTCGATAACTTTTGATTTTTGTATTCCTGTTCGAAGACGTGGACATATGTATGTGATGTTTTGAGAACTCCCCACTCCCACCCATCTCATCATAAGGACGGGACGAGAACGATTAGCAAAACCACTAGTCATATCCAAACTTTATCCTTCTATTCTCACTATCTTAAAAAATAAGAGCGTTTGAGCAACTAAGTGACAAGCAGTTCTCGGAAAAAACACTTCTGGTGAGATAAACTCCATAGGAAGTCTGTATGCTCCGAGTTGGGAGCGGAAACAAAAAAAAATCCTTGAATATCTGAAATATTATTTACTACGTGTGACCCTAGTAATTGAATCTAGTAGTCTTGAAAATAGTATTCTTTGAGTCTCAAGCCCAGTAGCGGATTAAGCGCATGAGGAGCCCTAGGCGCAATAAAATTTTGAGGTTCTGTAGTTCGGATAGAATAAAAACGTCAGAAATTTCCAAATTAAATAATATATATTAAAATCTGAGCATAAAATATATGGGTTATGTTATATAAGTATTTTTTTCAGGTCCTCAAGGCCCTAAGCGCGCGACTCATTTGCTTATAGGGTAATCCGCCTCTGCCGTATTTAAATTAACATAAAACTTAACATTGGTTGGTTACTTCTGTTTAAGCAATGTTGTTTTATTAAGGCTCTTTGTTTTGTTTTGTTTTATTCATTCCAGTGGCGGTTCGTGAACTAAAATCTTGGGTGGGCTAGAGAAAAGTTTGGTAATTGTGTGTTAAAGCTAGTCATGGATTATTTCGGCGAAAAACTTCACAAACTACGCTAAAAACAACGACTAGAGTATGATTAGTAAGGGAAAAAACGTGTGCATGTAAGGAAATATACAAGACGACGACGTATGAAGTATGTATAGGGTTCATGCTTTTTTTTTATTTCGGCTCGGTTTAAAATTGTAATACAAAACACAATCGAGAGTATTATTGTAGGTAGACATAGCATTGTCTTATATTGACAGAGGAAAATCAAAACAAAGATATTGTATTAATTTGGGAAAGGTTAGTTATGTATTAATTTTGTTCAGCGGCCGAATTCCTGTTCATTTTTATTCAGCCATCCAAAGTTTTTTTTCTACACATTTTGGGTAAAAAATTCAGGTCGGGCTAAGCCCACCTAGCCTGGGCTAGGTACGTAGAACCGCCACTGATTCATTCAATAGACAGCTTTATTTCGTAATCAACAAGTTGTTATCGGATAACAATACATGGATGTTTTCCGAGCGACATATTTGTGCTACGTGAATGTCTGGCTAAGTTATCAAACGCACCTCGTGATATTATTTTTTTTCCAATTATTTTACGCCAAGTCTCAATCAAGCTTTGACAGATAAAAGTTTTCAACATCATTATTTTAATTACGTACTAATTTTAGGCATCCGAGGCTTTGGGCGACGTTCTTTCCATTCCGGTCAATGTGTTTAGGTGACTTTTCTAAATTAGGGAACTCCAAAGAATTCTTTTACAAAAACACCTAAATTACAAATTATATAATATATTAATAACAGTCCAAAATTTTCCGCTAATTTCCCAAAACTTTTCATTAATTAAAATCACATAAAGTTTTTCGCATACGTGCATATTGGATGAATTTATTCGATATCATACAAAATTATAGTAATTTTTCAAGTTTATTCAGCATATTAAACTGTCAAGTAATAAAGATATGAATGTTATAATAAAAAACAATATTTTCATACAACTTTCCATGTGTATAAATATCAGACCAGTTTTTCTCATCAGTAGTACATTTTTAGCCATTCGCATTGATAATTTTACGGTAAATTGCATATTGTTAAATATTATAAGTGTCTTAAGTAACAATCGATTGCATATTCGAGTATTGCACAGTGTGATAAAAAAATTCACTCCTTCTCCAGAATACCGAGAATGGCTTTGAGATTAATCGAGCTCCTTATAAACGTGTTGGCAGCCGACCGCTGCCAGTAACCCTGCCCATGCCGAATCATTTTAAGATAAAAGGAAAATCACAATCCACTGGGTAACGGCGGAGAATAGTTCATGTATTGAGTGTGGATACCGTAAAAAAAACATCAAGATTAACAAATAATAATTGCATACTCTTTACCTTTACAAACCTTTACCTTGTAAATGGCCATTTTCTCTCACAAAGACCGATGGCCGTGTAAATATGGTTTTTTTTGATGGCCACATCTCATATTTTTCAATGTTAAGATTTTTAGATATTACTAAGTTCAAACACGTTTTATTAAACACTTAACGTTTTCTTTTGCAATAAAAATCGGCATTTAAGCTGCCATCTAAATGAATCGGCACCAAATCATTCTGTTCACAGCCTTAAATAAAAACGAATTTTGGTTGCTTAGTTACGATTACGTTAACCATCTTCTGTCATGTGTAGAAACTCCAATCCCTGGATCCCAACATTCCCAACCAATCTTGCAATCTCGCGATGCCGGAATTGTTAAACTAAATCCTGTTTAATTTGCTAAATATATATTATGCGCTGAAGTCACTGGCAGTCGTAACTTTTTGAAAGGATGGAGCAAAAAAAAAACTCTCACATCTTTCTAACTAAAGAAAAGATGTCCGAGAAACTTAAACAATTATGGCATAGTATTATGGTGAATGATCAATAAAAGGATCCCGATCGAAAAATTATGATTCCCGAAATCCCGGAATTACAAAAAGAGTCCAGGAGTGGATGCACTCACATGGCATTATCTCGGAGATATATATTACGTTTTTTAATCGTTCGGTTGAATTGAATATTTGAGTTATTTAGACAGCTTAAGAGAATATGTCATAATACAAATGTAATAATTATTTTGAAGGTTGTTTCCGAAATAAAATTCAGTCATTTATGCATTGTCATATTAATTTAAATTGCCTCACGAGAATGTGCCCTCATTATTTAATAATAATAAAAAAAACTTGCAGGCATTGGGCGGTATTTAATTGAAGTTTTATTTAATTAGGCTTAATCATATCGACTGTGGTAAGGAAAAAGGACGTAAACCACAGTTTTTTCAAAACAGGTTTTTTTCGATAATCACAATGTATCAAACTTTCTACACACGTTCTATCAAAAAGATACAAAGTACAAATGCCGAATAAGTATCTAAATTTAGCTTTTAAGTTTGAAAAAGATGACCTAGTAAAAAAATAAAACCAAGAAAAAAGACTGAAATAAAAGTTTTCCCTCGACAATTTCATTAATTAATATTAGATTATATCAATTAAACACCAGTTAAGAAGTCTCCGTGTAATTCAAGGTTGTGTATAATTCATAATTTGCATATGGTCCAAGATCATCAAAACACGTTTTTTGCGCCTCCTGTAAAATTTGATATGTGTGGGTTACAGTGCCGTATTAAGCACTGGAGGCCCCAGGCGCAGTAAATTTTGGAGGGCCTGCTTTTCGAATAATATAAAAGTGCTGCAAACCTCTTCGTAGAATAATAATGAATATTGAATATGTGTGGGTTACGTCCTTTATCCTTTCCACAGTCGATATGTATACTTAAAGAGATATATTTTTTTAGTACTTATCCAGGTAACTATTTTAAACTAAATTTTTCACATATGCATTTCGAATCACACGGCTTGTACTTGAAACAAAGCATTCAAATTGAAACGTTTAACTGGGTTCATTTACAATCAGCTGTCACTATTTTTCTAGAAGAATGAAAAAGATGTGGGATTAGGAAAATAATAATACTCTGAGGTCGTCGCACTCTTTCTCGCCTTCCTACTATAGCAGCGGTCGGCAAACTTTAGAACATCACGTACCACCAAATTCATAATTTTAAATTCCGCGGATGACGTATAATATTTTTAAAGAGTTAAATATATTTGAAAAAAAAATATCTAAGAACACATAAAAATGATAACCAGTAATTATAACCAAATTATTAAAGGTATAATTAATTATACAGTCGTCTGCTGTAGCCCAGTTGGTTAGAGCTTGCTCTACCGATCACGCAGGTCTGGGTTCGATTCCCGGTCAGATCACAGTGAATTTGAGAATTATTCAATTCAAAGTTGTGATCGAAGACTGGGTGTTTGTGATGTCAATTCACATCATTTCCTCTCCTCCCATCCTTCTGATCCTTTGATAATTGGGTGTAGCAATAGCGATTAGCCAACCACTAGTCCTGTTCTAGCCTTATCCTTCTTTCCCTACTACTCATTTTGAGAAAAGTGAGGTTGAGCGACTAAGTAACAAACAGTTCTCGTAGAAAAAAATACTGTTAAAATATCTCCATTAGGAGGCCATATGCTCCAAATTGGGAGCGGACATGGATTAAAAAAATATATGTACAATTTTTTTATCATTATACATTTGTAGTGTGATGGGGCCGGGCTCTATGGCGCAGCGGTTAGCGTTGTGGGCTTCCGTGCCGGATCTCACGGGTTTGAGTCCCAGTAGCACAGCAATTTTTTAATTGATTTTTCAATTTCTGTTCGAAGGCATGAGTGTTTGTGATGTCTACATATTCCTTCCCACCCTTTCCGATTCTTTAATAACTGGGCGTAGCGATAGCGATTAGATAACCACTAGTCTTGTCCTGGCCTTATTCTTCTATCCAATCTACTCTTTTTGAAAGAGAGACGTTGAATGACTGAGTAACAATTTGTTCTCGTCAAAAAAACTTCTGCTGAGATACCTTCATTAGGAGGCCATATGCTCCACATTGGGAGCGGACATGAATATTTTAAAAATCCCGCGGACCACCAATAAATTAAAAAAGGGTTAAATATATTTAACAACAAATTTAGCTTAGAACACATATAAGGCACTGTTACCAAATTATTAAATCTCAATTAACAGTACAAAAAAAAATCTAAATTGAAAAATTAAAGATACCTATAATTATATTGAACTTTTAGCATTATATATTTTTAGTGTGATGAATGTTCCGGTTTGCTTGAAATAAGATTATGAAAATTTTGCTCCAATGATGTTATTGTAAGATGGGGAACTTCATTTGTTTCAAGCTGAGATCCAAGCTTCCGAAGTTATTGAGAATTGAGTCAGAATTTTCATCCCCTCTTCACTCTTCAAATGGTATTTAATAACCATTACTTCTTATGTATGAAAATATTAATAAATGTATTTTTCCTCACAACTTACCCCATATTTGAGTGAACAGAACAATACGATGTGACCATGAAATCTGCTTATTATCCAATGAGTGTATGTCACATTTTCGCTAGTCGGAAGTAATTTAAGCCTTTCTTAAAAAAATCAATGCATGTCTAACAAGAACGGAACCATAAAAAAATATTTTTAATTTGATTTATTAGTAACCCACGCCTTTAAACAAAGGTTAAATATCGCGGAATCGTTGATTGATTGGATTAATCTAGGAAAAAATATAACATTTGAAACATTCCGGTTTTTTATAATACAATATTCGCTCTATGTGTTAAATATTTTGACTTGTCATGGACATCTAAGCAGAAAATTATTCTAGAGAACCGCTTGATGTTTAGTTGGATGTGACTATGGATTATGGAATGAATATATTGAACTAAGCGCTCTGCCTGCGCTCATTATTTACAACAGAAATATACAGTATATACAAAGATAACTGGCAGGGCTTATACAAAAACTGATATTTAAATAAACCGGTGTTCAAATTCCAAAAATCCCAATAAAACCCGGTCTTCTAAGCTTTACAAAAAAGTAGAATTCAATATTAACACTTTATAAGCGGGCGTCTTTTAGTGATTAGCGCAAAAATATATTACATTCTTAAAATCAACACAACTTCTAAGCCAAACAATATTTTCGGCTGAAATTTTCAAAGAAATCATATGTGACATTTAATCATTAAAAATAAAATGAAAACATTTTGAATACATCATAATTTCACTACTTTTCTAAGCTGAATATAAAAACCTGTTATTAATTTAGTAGATAGCACTCCACTTGTTATCAATATGAAATATTCAAAATATTCTGTATAAAAAATAACATTAATCAATACCATGCAATTATATAAATAATTATAGTATAAAATTCTCATTCCTACAAATTTACAATCACTGGAAGTGTGAAATCTGATGCCCTAAATATTCGAGAAACATGTGTCGCCTTTTAAAAAAATACTATGTGTAAATAAACATTCAGGGCATAATAAATTATGAGGTTTATTGTCAAAAAGGGTCACTTGCGGCGGCAGTTATTATTATTAAACCAAAAAACTTAAATACTAACAAAATATTCGATGAAAACTAAATCATTTACTGATCTATTACTTAGCTACCTAATTTTGGTAACTAATTTATTTGAAATAGAAAATACCCTTTCGCTGGATAATAAAGTGGGTCGTTTTGCTTTCAAAGCTGTAGAAAACACTTGTTTTTGTGCTTAGTGGCTGATTAAGCACATAAGAGGCCCCAGACGCAATCAAATTTGGAGGCCCTGTTTTACCGATGACATAAATTTTTCAAAATATTCCAATTAAAAAGTAAAAATCTGAACCTTAGGTATTTGGATTATATTATAAAAGCTATTTTTGAGGCCCCGAAAATTCGGAGGCCCCAAAAAACGTTTTTTGTGTCTCCTGTAAAATTTGTTATGTGTGGGTTACGTCCATTTTCCATTCAACAGTCGATATGTATATTATTTTCATGTGGTATTTTGTTGAATATATTAATAATATATGTAAAATAAGTACAGTAACAAATATATTAATTAATTTAATTCTACATGAATGACAAACAGTTAATCTAAATATTCTAAATTCTAAAAAAAACAAAATGGCGGAAATACATTCACTATCAATAATACGTCATGGGTTCAAATGATTGATTAAAAATGGTATCACTTATCATGAAAAACTCGGTTATATTCTTACGTTTATGAAAGCTTACATACATGCATTATTTAATTTAAATTTACAATAATTGACGTGTTACCACTATAATTTAAGGAATTACACCACATTACGTGTATTCATTTACTCTTCGTGGGATCAAACAAAAGTGGTTCAAGGGCAAATGCAAGACTTGATGAACTATAATTATTTTACATTAACAATTTTATGCAAAACTTCTTCGGGCATGGCATTATTAATACTTATTCTTTGATCACAGGTATTAATGACACAAAGCTTACCGTCGAATGATAATTTAAGAAATAAATATAAATTCCACAATATTTATTTGAAAAAAAATATGACTGTTTTACAATAATGTGATCGTTTTCAGTTGGTGATAGATAATATAATTTGGCGAGACAGTTGAAAAGGTGTTATACGCAATTTTATATTGAAAAATAATTATCGTGCTGTTTATTTTGGACGTCACGGGGCGCTCTCTTGTGCGTTCCCTAATCTCCGAAATCAAACCACCTCACCCCCATTATTTGAAGCAAGCATCTATTCTCGTAGCTCAGTAAACGGGTTTTCTGAGTATTGTCCGACCGTCAGGTGCCATGATTCTCTACCGTAAAGCAGAAAAATGTAATTTGGCTTAAAAGGGAACTCACAAGGCAGCGTACTGTCACGTCAGCGAAGAGACGTTGACACTGGCTGGGTCACGTACTGCGGATACCTCTGGAAAACCTTAATCATGCATGCCTCTTCTTCTGACCAGTACCGAAAAATCAAAGCAATTTTCGGGTTGCAGCGAAGCATGGAGCACATCGGGAGCGAATCTGATCATAAAATAAGTTATTCTATACGTCATGCATCGTACGTGAAACATAGCTAGAATTAGACCTAACGCATCGACGTTCGTAAAGTCTACGGAGATCTCAGAGATCTCAGAGTCTCGTAAAAAAAATACTTCTTTTCCAGTCTGGAAATTATAAAAATAAATCATTTTTATATTTTACTATTGTAGAAAATTCTGGATTGTGACATTTTTCATTTGGAACTCTGTCGCCAACTAACGAATAAAAACAACCAATGTTCCCGCTAAGGTGTGCGCCTGTGCGCGCGCACACCTCCCAAAATGTGCACGCACACATTTTCCATCCCTGCACACTGAATCATTGCAAAAATAAGCTTATTTCACAAAAAATAAATATTTGCGCACATTTTTTTAGTTTGCTGAAAATTTACTGCTCGCAGAAGTTGATGGTCCGCACACACAATAGAAAAATTAGAGGGAACGTTACAGACAACCTAATATATGTAGTGAAAGAATTATGTATCGTGAAATATTAAATAACTATATTAGACAAACATAATGTCAGTCAGTGTCAAACACTTCAATATAAAATATAATCATGTTGCTCTCGTCGCCTTAATTATATAAAGAATATAATTATTGTGTAAAGACATCTTCATGTCTTAGATAATATGAATAATTGAATGGACAAACCACACAGATTTACGTAATTTTAAACATAATCTATCAACCTGGTTTTATTGAAATCCATCGACAATGCAGGAAAAATGAAGTATAGATTATTGAGTTAAATACAACATTATCATTATTAAAAATTCATCATCAAATTATGTATACAACTGCTTAATTACAAAAAAAACAGTAAGTAGTTACAAAATATTAAGAAATACAAGATATAAGAGTATGCATGATATTGTACAATGTAAAACATGAATAATTCATTGTAGAAACAGTATCAAAGTGTCAAATATTTTCGAAATTTAAAAAAACTTTTGACAGTAGGATTCACAGCAAATGACCACAATTTGTTTTTTGCAGGTGTACAAATATAACAGCAACAAATAAAATACCCATTCGTATACTAGTTTATGACCCATTCATTAAGTTAAGCCATCACATCTCCGCCGCACACTTTTACACATTTAAAGAAATACCCCTAAAACGATGCCATTCATTAAGAAACTAGTTTTAAATATATATATAAATGGGAAGGTTAATTATCATCTATTAAAATCAATGAAACTGATCATCATCGGAACATAAATGTATTAATCCGAAGACGCCTTGAATTTTAATTCAGGAATTATTGAAATCAGGTACACAATAGTAATTTTTGAAAACAATAAAACAAAGGCATATGTTTACAATAACGTTTGTTCGCCGTAACCAATACAATAGGTAAAATTATGGTATTCTTTTCTGCGCGAATATTAATTTCAAATTTTCGTAAAATAAATCATTTAAATTAATATCGAATAGTGTGCATTCGAATAATTATATAATAAATATCATTTAAAGTGCGATGAAAGTTATTCAAGAAATATATAAATTAATTGCGTAAATTTTGCGAAGAAATATATTTATTTTTAAGAAACTTAAAAACAAAAATGTATTCAAGTTTTCCAATTCAAAATTGGTTCGCAACTTTGTCGTTGTTGGTCAAGCTTTCAATTTAGGCTTCATTACTTATATATATGTATGTGTATCAGTGTTCGGCAACCTACTACCCGCGGGTAATTGAATTACCCACTTCGACATTTTGAGTTACCCGCCAAGAAATTATGATAATATTTTTTTATCAAATTACTTATTTAATAAGACCAAGGAAGGCACCAACAACAATATTATATGTGTGTTTTTGTATTTACAAGTATGTATCATGCAAAAATATTATTTATTGCATATAAATGTACATATTATTTTCTAATAATGATTTTTTTTAAAAATAAATGGTAAAAAAATATGTTTAAATTTTACCCACTAGCTAGTTTTTTTTTTACCCAGTCTCTCAAAAGTTGCCGACCATTGATGCATATTATATAAAACATCGAATGTATTTTATATATCGTGACTTTACATATAAAGTGATTACTTTCAGCAAAACATAACGGATAAGAAATAAACAGACTTTATAATAAGTAATTATTACTGATTAAACTGTATATTTACTTTACCTTCCTATTCGGCAATGTTTAGTTTTTTGGGAATGGCATTGTTTTAGAGGCATTTTGTAATTTTTTTTAGTGTAAAACGCGTGTGGCGGAGACAAAGTGCATAACTTTTGTCATCTCATTTTTCATGACCACGTTTGTTTTTTTATCAATACTAATATCAATGTTTAGTTTTTTTGGGAATGGCATTGTTTTAGAGGCATTTTGTAATTTTTTTTAGTGTAAAACGCGTGTGGCGGAGACAAAGTGCATAACTTTTGTCATCTCATTTTTCATGACCATGTTTGTTTTTTTATCAATACTAATATCAATGTTTAGTTTTTTTGGGAATGGCATTGTTTCAGAGGCATTTTGTATTTTTTTTTTAGTGTAAAACGCGTGTGGCGGAGACAAAGTGCATGACTTTTGTCATCTCATTTTTAATGGCCATGTTTGTTTTTTTATCAATACTAATAAGTTTTAGTTTATTTCACTTACACGGTGTTTTGACAATCGTTGTTTCAAAGAATTATTTGGTTCCATTTCAATACGTTAAGTACGTATTATATCTAAAAGAAAGTTTTAAAAATTACTTACTATTTAATTCTTTGTAATGTCGGATTTATGGCGCAGTGGTCAACGTCGTTGGCTTCCATACCAGACTTCGCAGGCTCGAATCCCAGTACGAAAAACATTTTTCTATCGATTTATCGATTTCTTTTCGAAGACATGTATATTTGTGATGTCCAATATTCCCTCCCGCCTTTCCAATGGTCGAGCAACTGGGTTACAAGTTCTCGTAGAAAAAAATCTGTTGAGATACCTTCATTAGGAGGCCATAAGCTCCACATTTGAAGCGGACATGGATTTAAAAAAATGTTTTTTTATAAAATCATTTTCGTGACTATTCGATAACTGTCAATACGGAGGTTAATACAATATTTATAGAAGAAACCATTTTCATTGTTTCCTATTTTGCATAATCGTCTGGCTGACCTTACAAAAATGTTTTGAACTAAGCATTGTACCCACGTAAATATAGTGTTTTTTATTTAATTCTTATTTCCTATTAAAGATTTTAAACTCCTCCTTAGCTTAAATCAATATATCTTCATCATTGAGTGCTTTGTTGGAGTGCTCCGTAAAAAATATGGATACAATTTTAACCGATTCGTCGACATGCTACTAAAACGAATAATGGCGATCTAATATTAAATTATAATACTCTAGGAAGTAGAGGTCTGCACGGGCCCGGGCCTGGCCCTCGGGATCTTTCCCAGCCCGGCCCGCGGGTTCGGGCGGGTAAGCGCAATTGAGACCCGGGTGAGGAATTTATTTCTTCAAAAAAATATTTAAGACTATGTTCGTGTCACAGGTCAGCCATGATGATTTAAATTATTAACAGTTCTATAGAAAATCGTCAATTGTTGTAAGTTTGTAAAAATGGGTTTTTTTCGGGATGAAGAGTATAAATCTGGGTTTCGGGTCGGGTTCGGGTAACAAGTGTGGTATTAGACTCGGGCCCGGGCCGGGTCGGACTTGAGTTTTTCGGGCTCGGACCGGGTAATTTTGTAAAATTTAGGCACGTGCAGACCTCTACTAGGAAGGAATAAAGCTTTAATAACTGACAGGTGTCCTTCATCTTTTACGGAGAGAAGAGCTCTTGCTCTATTTATCTTTATTCTCTTGAATTTTAATGTGATTTTGGTCGTTTTCTTTTCTTTATTTTTTCCCTCTTTTTTTCTTTTTCTTTCCTCTTTTTCCTTTCTTCAGTGCCTGTTTGATCCTTATAATTAAGCCTTAAATGTATAAAATAGTGTTCATTTATATTAAACGTGTTGAAGTTTTTAATATTTTGTTTGCGGAAAAGTAAAATGCTATTTTCGACATTTAACAGTTTTTTACATTGTCGATTCTTATTGATAGTTATATTCATTTTAAATACAAATTTTATCAAAACTAAACGTTAAATGAATGCCCTATCGATCAAATAGTACAGGGTTTCCCAACCTATTTTTTCTCGCGCACCATTTGGTAGTACATTACGCTATATTGTACCACTATATAAAAAATATTGTATTTAATGAAATTTATTATTGCAAGTGTAATTATATAGTATTTGCACGGTAATAAATTTTGTGGAAAAAAGGTATTTGCAGAGTCACATTTATAATATGCTCAAAGTTTAATAAATTTAATTACTATTTTGTTATATTTATGTTACTGATAAATGGTTTTAACAAAAACACAAAATTACAAAGTGCATAATTATAATACATTTTCATTTATTAATAAAATCTTCTTAACAAATAAATTTAATGAGATCCTTGTGCTTGTTTCGAAACATAGTTGTTTTTTAAATTCGGATAGCCGGATTTTCGATCATCTACTGTACATATTGTCGACATACAACAACGCTTATGAATTATAAATATTTTTTATAAATCTATTTTTTTGTTTGTTTTGTCGATAAGCGCTTTTAATTTCACTCATATTATAATGACCATAAATGGCTTAAGCGGTGGGCTACCAATATATTAAGGTAGGGCTCGTTTAATCTCAAAGCAATTCTTGGTGTTCTGGGAAAGTAATAATTTTTTTATCACTCCTATGCAATTATATGCAATACTTAAATAAGCAATCGATTGTCACATAATACACTTACAATTATATTTAAAAATATGCAATTTACCATTAACTTATCAATTTAAATGGCTAAAAAAATAATACTGTGTATACTGAAGCTGTCGAAGATAATATAACAGAAATTGCACTTATGTATATACTAATTTGATCTGAGAATATTTATTTTTCTTAAATTAACAAGGGGCTCGCGGGCCTTAGTAAAAAAATAACAAAGGTCTCACGCGAGCCCTTTCGACCCCCCTCCAGCCCACCCCTGAATGGCTCTACGGGTCCAATAGACCGTAGTCAAAGTTCTCTTTATTCCTGCCATTGATGTCGCTTTAAACTGAATCATTAATTTATAAAACACTTAAATATTTTGAACAATCAATATTTATCGTAAAAATAAACTAAGCTAACAAATAGTAAATTTATTCCAAGCACACATTGCTGGTTTTACCTAATTATTACAGCATTTCTCGCACCGTGACCACGAGTGACGCAAATACAACAAGTAATATGAAATACAAGATGTTGGTGAGTAGGTCATTAGAAGTGCCATTATAAAGTGATTCAATTGAAATAAGACCTAATATTTAATATTACAGATGTTTAGCCAAAATTACACCACAAACATTAAAGAACAGTGGTTAACTGTAAAAAATTAAATACTTTCGATGTATTCGGCAGTAAATTTGATAGAAACTCTAACCCAGAAATAGAAAGGAAACACTCTAGCATCCATTTTGTAATTTATAAGTAAAATTAGGAATAAGTGTCATAATCAATTTTCAGTGTCCTCGTAGTCCTAAGATAGTTTGTCTGGACGTGTCTCAATTTTTACACCACCTGTGAAATACAATGATATCATGTATATTGTTTGTTATAAATCTATCTAACAAAATGTTTTAACTTAGACAAATGCATGCCGATAATACTAGGTACCTGCTGTCATGTTTAAAGTTCGAACCACGATTATGAAATTGATAAATTCGCTTGTTGTCGTATAACGCCATTGGAAATTAAATTAAACAGTCGTTCACATCGCATGACAAAAAGCAGGTTCGGCTCTGTAAAGATTAAAATGATTGTTGTCTTAAAACTTGATCTGGAAAATCTGAGAAGTGATTAGGTGTGCTATCCGCAAGAAAAGGTGTCATTTCCGAACAAAGTTATAATAATTGAATGCTTACATCTCCAGGTGTGGAAATGTCCATGATAAGTTTTCATTGTATTATGTAAATCTTATAAAATATAAAATATTTTCTAATTATTTGTATATAATTAAAACTGTAAAATAAAATATTCAAATTTATTAGACTAATATAATCAATTAATTATGTTTCAATTATAATTAACATAATATAGTCTGATAACTCTTTATGACTTTAATTAAATAAACATAGATAATTCAAAAATAGCACTAGTATATTATATTATTAACTATTCTTCCTTATGCCGTGAATGATGATTAGATAATCTATGTACATCAAATTTAAATGAATTTTGGTTTGGTACGCCCAGCGGTGGGCTGCCAATATCTTAACAAGGGGCTCGGTAAATATTATTCATTTTTTTATCCATGTCCGCTCCCAATGTCGAGCATATGGTCTCGTAATGAAGGTATCCCAACAAAAGTTATTTTTCTACGAAAACTGTTTGTTATTTAGTCGCTCAACCTTTCTTTTCTAAAGAAAAAATGAAGGGACAACTAATTTTCAAATTTAACCATCTACAGAAATTGCAGTTATCTGATGATTTGATCTAAGACAAATGATTTTCTTATCTTAACAAGGGGCTCGCCGGCCGCGCCAAAATTTAACAAGGGGCTCGCGCGAGCCCCTCCGAGCCCTCTCCAGCCCATCCCTGGGTACTCCATCTAAAAATAGACATACAAAAAAACGGTATTATACGGAATCCAATCCCGGATCCCGAAATTCCGGGAGAATATTATAGAAAATTACACTTGGAAGAGCTAAAAAAAAAGCTTTCTCACTGATCATTTTAGAAAAACCGCAAATTCCTGGGACTTTCAATTTAAAAAAAATTTGAAGGAACTAAAATAAAGCTCTCGCGCTGTTTATTTTGGGATTGGAAAAATTGTCAAACCAGAAACCCCGGAATCACAAAAAGGGTCTGGGATTGGATACCCTAATTAGTTATTACGTTTGTAATTAGGATATATATTTTGAATATCTCGATCGAAAAAAAATACTTAATTGTGTTCAAATATAAAAAAAAATTGTTCATACCAAAGAAGCTAATTCATATTATATAGAAAAAAATGTTTTTCCAACAAGTAAGTCTAGCCAAATTATTTTCGAAAGGCCGCGTGTTTGATATGCTTGCATCAACCCATGCTTAGCCATCGTTTATATCTGATAATTCAAATTTTAGATATCAGACATAATAATAGATTATTAATAAAATTTGGAGTGAAAATATCCTTATTACGATCCTGTACTATTATTTCAGTAGAATTAATAATTTATAAGTGAACATAACGAAGCGTTGAAATGACTTTTGCCCTACATTGTTTCGGTTTAATACATTTTCATTTTAATTCAATATTAAATCATAAGCTTGGGATGAGTAACCTCTCATTTTGAAAAGGCGTATTCATTTAACAGTTATCACACCAAACAGTTAAAAATGTATGCACATTGCACACCAAGCATGACAAAGACAAAAGCTAGCTTGAGCCAAATAAAAACAGTTCAGGTTTATATGGAATGCAATAAACAAAATCTTTAATGTAAATAAAAACTCAGGTTTATTTCGAAAAGACCATCATAACAAAAACAACGATAATTTAATGTTTTCCTTGGAACCTGTGTGATTGGAAATCGTGAAAATTTTTCGAGAGGAAAAACCGCACATGTCGAGGAATAATTAATTTTCGATATGTATTTAGTGTGTAAATTGTATTGTAGTTTTATATCATGGGATATACCAAAATATGAATAAGTATGTAATATCGCCCTTGAAGTATATTTTATTTACTTAGTTTTCAGAGAACACATTTTCCTACATAATTCTTTTTCATTACATATATAAAATACAGTACAAATATATTAAATTTCTCCTATAAAATGTATCTATCAATCATATAAAAGCAATCTTCCAATTCTTTAGTTATAAATGTAGTTACAAAATCAATAGCAATCGATATATAAAACAAACTGACATAATTGATTTTTTTACAATTCTCATCCTCGTAAGTAGAGGACTTACTGTACTGCAAATTGTATGAAAACGTTTACTGTGGACTTTCTTGAAACCTTTGCATTCTTCTAAAAATTGATTCGGATGCTTAAACCGGTTAAAAAAATGTTAATTAAAATTCTATTGTTTATGGATGAGCAAAAAATGTCCGCCAAGATGCGTAAACCGCTTTAAGATTGTACTTCTCCAGGTTAGGCCAGTTTATTTTTATGACGCCTATAAAAGTCGTCATCAAGTATAAATCATATTTATTTATATCTGTATGTGGAATCTTTTTCGAATGTTTTATATTGAGCAAAAAAAGGAATTTGAAACAGTTTTTTATTTGAACCGGAGCTTGACTGAAACCACTACCGCAGTCTTCAGCAATAATCAGGGCTGTGGAGTCTGACTGTTTTAACTGGAGTCGGATTCGAAAAAAACGAATTCATAAATAAAAATAGAATTTATAAATGTTTATTGTCGCTAGAGTCAAAAGTAATGCCACTGCATGCTACTAAGCCTAAAAAAATCAAAAGGAGTATCTTTATTTTATCACCAACCAGAGGTTCTATATTATGCGTTTATCGCTCCGGCCATTTATCTCATGACGTAGCGGATGACTTATATCTGTTATACGCATCCTGTTTTGGGTCTGAATTTTTGTTTATATTTCATAATTTTGTGGTAGGGTTTCCCTGTATTTCTGGTTTTAATGATGACATTAATATTAACTATGTATATGTCCAAATTATTTTTAACTAATCTAGCTAGTAAACAAATTAATGATTATTGCCGTTGGAGACGTCATAATTTAATTGAATTTAGCTTTAATAGCTTTGAGCTGCTAGCAATCGTCATGTATATTGTGTAGGATGTTTTGTATTATGTAAAAAAATGTTTTTTTATGCCATGTAAAGATCTAAAGCAGTGGAGGGGAGCCTGCGGCTTTTTGAAAATTATACGCAAGTGTTTGGAAAAAGATCGTAATCAACCCATTATATGTCCAACAGTCGAAAAAAGGGGGGGAGGGGTGTCAACGTTTTCTTTACTGCGGTCTTCTTATCTTAAATTAGATAAATGAAGGTGGCCTTTTGAAATGAAAATGTTCCCCATCCCTGATATAAAGGTTTATTTACAAAAAAACTGAAAATATATATTAGGTAAAACGGAAAGAAATGACATTTTTTGTTATTGTGACAAAAAAATTATTTAAAAAAAAAATGATACAATATTATTCTGTTATATAATTTTCCTCGTTGTCTTTTATCGTCCTCCATAAAAGAGGCAACTTTTTGATACCCTTTTCGTAAAACTCTGGTGACTTACTGGCAAAATACAAATCCAGGTGATTTTTCACCCGGTCAGCGTTTGTAAATTTTTTGTCACGAAGTGAATGCTTCATCGACTTGAAGAGATAATAATCCGAAGGTGCTATGTCCGGTGAATATGAAGGATGTGGCAGAAGTTCGAAATCAAGTTCTCTTATTGTTTGCTGAGTAATTTTTGCCGCATGAGGTCTCGCATTATAATGTTGTAAAATCCGTCTATTGTTATTGACCAAAAAAGATCGTTTTTTTAATAACTCTGCTTTTAATCGTTCTAGTTGAGCACAGTATAGCTCTGCCGTAACTGTTTGACCAGATTTCAATAATTCAAAATGTATTATCTTCGAAACATCCCACCAAACACACAACAAAACTTTTTTAACGTCAATGGTGGTCGAGGAGTAGGCACAGGTACTTGATTTGGTGATAGCCATTGTTTTTTCCCCTGGTATTACTGTAAAGGACCCATTTTTTGTCCCCGGTAATTATCTTTCTGAGAAATGGATCCGTTTCGTGCCTGGACAATAGAGAAGCACAGATGGTCACGCTTGTTCCAAGGCCGTTTGAGAGAGTGTGTGTTTTTGAGAGAGCTTGCCTGTGTTTTTTTCCCCAATCTTTTCAGATGATCTTGCACAGTTGTTATTGGACAGCCAATGTCGTGTGACAATTCCTTCACTATTTTACGAGGATCAGCTTCCACCAATGATTTTAGGACGTCATCATCGATTTTGAGGGGTCTTCCTGTTTTTGGTTTGTCCTTTAACTCCCTATCGCCACTTTTGAACTTTTGAAACCATCTAAAGCACTTTCAAAGTTTCAAGACGTCACCGTAAATGTCACAAATGGTCTTCGTAGCTTTTTTTGGTTTTAATCCTTTATCGAATAAAAACAGCATAAAACAGCGCAAATGTGTTTATTCAATCTCAGGCTTCTCTATTTTTCCACAGCGGCAAAAAAAATATAAAATATGTTGAAATGGAAAGAGTACACACAGAGCTTTAAAATAATACCAACCCCGACGTGTTAGCTCAACGGCAACCGTTGACAAACAGATTTTAAAGTGACGCGCCAGAAAAAATGTCATTTCTTTCCGTTTTACCTAATATATATGGTCAAGTTAAACGGCACACACGCTGCAAAACATTATACATTTTAGTATATATGATAGGAAGCTATCAAATAATTTTAATTTTTTCAATATTCTTCTTAAATGTATATTTTGAATGAAAAATCATTGTCATACCGAATTACACCACCGTAAACTGAGGAATATCTGTGAGAATAAACCTTTATGTAGAAACGGACATATCAGCTTGTGCCATAGAGACAAAGAAATAATCACGAGTTTAAATTTCATTTCAAACAGTCATTAAGCTCAATTTGAGTCAAAAAAACACAGCAGTGAAATAACAAAATTTTGCTGTTAGAAATTCTGTTTAGTTTTATATTAAAATCAATCAAAATCGCATGCTAATTATTAACTTAACTTTTTTGGATTAAAGTAAAAAAAATGCATCGTTCTTCCTTCACATCTATTTTGGTGAAGTGGTTTCCATTATTCACCATATATTATTGATTTAATAAAATTCACACGGCTGATATAGTGACTTCATAATCTGAGGATGCACAGGAACTGAGTTGAAATTTTTAGAGGTCACTTTAAAACATAAAATCTGCGATGAATAAATTACTAGTTTGATATTATAGAATGACATGAACTATTTTAATGTGAGGTCAAATAAAATTCCAAGATCATTTTAAGGAAAGAACAACCTTGATCTTTTAACTACAAAATTTTCAGTTGATTCCCAAAATGGCAGTAAAAAAATATATTGAATATGACGTATGAGCTTGGAATTATAAAAGGCTCGTATTTTTCTGGTCAGAATAAATAATCATAATTTAAATGAAATTTTAAAAAAAACCTAACCTAACCTAACCTAACCTAACCTACTAACCAAAATTGTTATTAAATATTCTGACCGTTAAATATTTTTATTCTGACCGTTCATATTTATATTCTGACCAAAAATTGATTTAAATTCTGACCATTTAATTTGTTTCCATTATAAAATAGGTCGAGATTTAGTCTGAGAGAAAAGGTTGGGGAAATAATATTATGGTCGTTTAATTAAATGGCAAATAATGGAAGTTAATATTTGTATGTGGTTTTTGAGATAACCCTGTTATATTTTAAGCCAATACTCGTGAAAGTTTTCAAGTTTATCTGAGAATGTATTACTTTTTGATAACTTGCTGAGGTAAATGGCTTGCGAGCCACGTCTTTAAGAATGACTGATCGTGTCAGCGTTTTCACTTACTCACAAGAAGTGGAAAACTTCAATAAATATTCTACTAGCTTCTATGAATATACTCCTAAAGTGGTAATAAGTGGCCCTCCGGGTAGTTAGGATACAGTCAATTTGTAGTGGCGGATTACCCCATAAGCGCACGAGACGCGCACATGGGGCCTTCAAATCTTAGGGGCCTCAAAAGTGCTTATGTTATACACAGTGGCTGCCCGTCCATACGCACTGCAGAACTGCATCACCCCCAAGCAAATTGAAAAAAATGTAATATTATGTATGTACATAAATGTATGGATGTTACACGGAAATATCAATATTATTTAAGCGTGCATTAAGCTTGCCCGCTCACCAACACATCCAATAGTTATTATAAAAATGTTTCTGTAGTTATCTCTAACATGACTACAAAAAGGAAACGGAATTTGACGTCGTGAATTTAAAATTAATGGACGCATCTTTTTTGTTAATATTAAACAAATATAGCCTCCGGACTCAGTCTCATTTTTAAAGAAAAATCGAGGCATAACAAGAAATCAAATTTGGAACGCGGTTCGCAACGAAAAGCGGTTCATTTATGAACACGCACGCTATCAATGACACAAGAAAGAAAGCAGTTGAAGTACTTGAGAAAGGTGTTGAAAAATTAAACTCTTTAACAATTATTACTCGATGTAATCGTACATTTTTATCGTGATTTAGGACTTAGCTAAAAGAGGAAAACCCAAAACTTAAGAAGCCAACTGACGAGAATTTGAAAAAAAATCCTGAAATCAGAAACTGTCCCAAGAAATACAAGGTCATTCCTCATATTAGTTTTAAGGAATGCAAATTAACAATGTACAATCAATGTTCAGTAAAAAGTACATCTATGTATGATAAATTGTATTTATTAAATGAATTAATTAACTTATGGGTGGCAGTTCTGTATCTTTGAAGGCAGTCTGTTTCTAAGAAGCTAGAAGGTGCAGCAGAGCAAGTTAAAGGTAAGACATTATTATCTCGGTAAGGTACATCATTAAATAGAATAGACACTAAGATTGGTATTTTCAACTACCATAGTTACTTCTCTTCATACATTCAGTTTTAGTCTTATTAAATAAAAAATACTTACTACCATACTATAACACTATGACAATATTATCTGACTCATTTTCGATTCGGTGTATTGAATGGCATTGTATGGGCGTATGAACTAGTTCGTCTAATCTCATGGTCTGAGTGGTGTTATTGAAGGAAGCTTCTTTGTTGCATCAAATGCATGTTGACTTATGCACTTTTGACCTGATGTTGTTTTTGGATGATGCTGTGTTAGTAATGCTGGTGTTGATGAGAGTTAGTGACAGTGTTTGGCGATGAGTAAGTTAGCTTGCGCTATAGCTTTATATAGTAGAGCAAGTACTTCGTTCAGGCTCTTTTGGTCAGGCGAGTGGTGTGGTTTGGTTGTGGGTCAGACAATGTCTTTATTTCCAGAGCTCTCAAATATACTTAAGTTAACGAAATGAAAGTCAATAACAAAAATTAAGTATTTATTTATTATATATCTATTTATATTATCAATTTCATGACAAACATTTTATATTACAATTCGAAGTGACATTCATACTGTTATGAAACATGAAGATAACTTTATTAAATTGTGTACTCAATATTATGTTCGCGCATCAGCACCAATTTTGGTGCAGGCGCTCTGAGTGGGGTAACTTACGAACTTGTATGCTCTTGATACTCGAAAATAATATATACGCTGCTTTATAGTGATTTTTTCTTTCTTTTGAGATTCAGTGCTTTTGTAAATTATCTTTACTTGTTATTTATATGTATAATTAACTTTTTCCCCGTAGATGACAGTTATATAGGTCATGAAACCTATATAAAGATTCAATCGTATTATTGTAGCAGGTGTAAGAACGCTTATTTGAAAATATAGCTAGAACCACAAATATTCTTATTATCAAAATGCTAATAGTGCCACACTGTCAACAGACATTTTGATTACTTGAGAAAGTATTCCAATCTTTATGAAGTAGCAACAAATCTGTCTAAAATGTGACATTTTTAATATATAATTTATGATGTGGGCAATGCGATGAAAAGATATGTCTGTCATTTTCAAAATGTTGCAGACAATGCTATTATAACTGCAAATGGGTGTAAATTTTTAAATACAGGAAAAGCTGATTGATTCAAAAAGAAATATGAAATTACTAATTGCTTTCAAGGAAGGTTTAAAAAAGTATTATTAAATATAAACCTCAAAAAATATTTCTAATATGATCAATTATTCTAAATCACATCTCTCTCATTATTTATTATAACTATGAATCTAATGAAAATAATATTTTGCAGTTAAATGGTTGTTGCAGAAAAAAATATCAAAGATTGTTGCTATTGATTTATGTCAGTATGTTTAATTCAATTACAATTCTTTGGCAAAGTAGAAAGATGATATTCAACCGGTTGATAGCAAAGCAAAATTTGGCTGATCCTGAAAACTATAAAAAATTGTGTGTAATAAATAATATGTTAAAAATATAAGAAAATTTAATTATTTTGTAAGCACATATCTATTGATATTTCACATTTTTAAGTTTGAAGTAGGGGGAAAAAACCCAAATTAAAATTTCTTATATGAATCTTCTTAGGAGTCGATTGCAAGTAAACTGGAAAGATGGAAACATGTTTATGAGTGTAAATTTATTTATTGAATATATATATAACCAACACTGCCATATTGTAAAAAAAGATTTAAGCTCTTCCAAAATACTTTCAACCATTGAGATTACCCAGCTTATTTTGTGCAATTATGATATGTCATTCCAAGTGAGTTAGTTACACGGGTTTCAAGCTATACAATAGTACTCAAATCTTTATCACAGCTTCATGATACAGAAATGTTGAAAATTTCAAGTGAAATCATGAATTCATAAACGGCTAAAAAAAAATAATTTAGCATATTTTTAAGGCCATTCAATTCAATAATATGAAAGATGAAATTTAATTTGAAACTTTTAAGAAGTAGAACTGAATCAAGTCAAGTGTTATAATGAAAGATAGTTCATTTAAGATAGTAGTTAAATAATTTTACTGAACCAAAAATATTTTCTTCAAGGTTTCTTTTTAACTAAAAAATTAATCTTTACAATCATATAGCTTTCAATTAACTGGAAGGCCAGCACATCTTTGATTGTTTGATATACAGGGTGGATACCTACCATAATTCAAAAATATTAAACAAGGTAATTACGTTATCAATCATTCATCATTTATTGAATTGCTTTTTTATTTTAAATAAGGTTAAGATGGGTGACTAACATATAACTGATGGAATTATGTCTTACTGAGATGATTTAATAACTATCATAATTTAAATTCCTATAAAATTGTATTTTTAAGATTAAATATAATCTAGTGATAATTGTTTTCGGAGTATAGAATATACAGTAGATTTGATACATGTTTAATGGCAGGATTTTATAATAATAATTATTCAAAGAACCGTGAGCAAAAATCAGGACAGTGAGATTTTCATATGCCTACAGTATTTCTCAAACTCTAGGTTTATTCTTGTGTATATGTCACAGTTAAGTGAAATATTATTTCTAACATAAACTAGCACTCTTAGTTGAAACTTAAGTCATTACAATTCACTGAGACTAGTCAATATATAAATTAACTATTAAAAGGATAAACTAGTCAAAGGAACGCTAGACAGAATAGAAATAACAGTACGGATTATGTTACATTAGATATGCTTAATAGAAACAGGGCAAGAATCACAAGACTTTAAAAATTTTGAGGTTATGTAAAATTACAGATATAGCCTCATTGCCAAGATCTATGAGCTTGGCTGGGTAGTGGATGGGCATGCAAATGTAAACCAGAATGCTGAACATATCTTATGGGAGTGTTGAGGAACGGTCCGTTGAACCGATCAGCTAGGCCGACTTGGTGAATAATAAGGCAAATTACCAGGGTTTTAAGAAATTTATTAAGATTAGGAAATCTTTCATTTATCTTTAATAACTTCCTCTTTTTATCAGGTTTTTAACGTGGTATGATCCCCCATGTAAATAGAGTTTGAGTGTACTTTAAATTTCATTTTTTTGTGGCCAGAACCCATCATAATTTGTTTTAATCCAGTTCATTAGAAGAAAAAGGTTGTGTATGCCCGACTTAACCTCTGAAAATAGTCCCATATATTTCCGTATTAATGTATCTTTTTTGGTTATATTTCAAATGTGTGAAGTCTGAGAAGTTTTTAATGAACGATTCATATTTATTCTTGTCTAGATAAACGAGCTTAATAAACGACATCGTTACCATGTGGACAAAATTAGGGACATTGTTAATTTTAAAGAATCAATCATTTATTCATGGTCTAACATAAATATCGACTAATAAAATTGATTCAATTTATAGAAATAGACCACAATTGTTGGCACACATTTCACAAATACTTATACCGGTTTCGCTCATTGCAAGTATGTAATTTCAACAGGAAAAAATAATGTAATCTTAAGCATATCATCCCATGCCACTATTTAGATTGGCTGTATTTAAAAGGCTAGAATATCACATAAAAACAGGACTGAGACTCAACGTATTAATGTGGGTGTCGAAATGGAGACCAATAATCACTAATGGCTATAAATAACATTAACTAAGATGACAGACAGACGATCTTAACAAATATTCAGGAATCTGAGTGTCAGCAGCACATGAGAGGAAGGGTAAATTGAAACAAGGGAAGTCTTATTTAGTTATGTAGTGGATATATTTGCACGGATAATGAATATGAAGTCACTTACTTACCCAATTCTTGCTCGCAGTGTCTTAAAGTGTCTTTAAATGCAATGTACAAAATCTGTGAAATTTACAGTGGATAATTGGCGTGTTTAGATAATAATATTTGTATAAATATTGGTCAATTCGTACAAAATAAGCAAGCATTTTTATTCTTAATAATGTATTTTTTTTTATTTTAAACTACTTACATTTTTATATTCAATAATTTACAGTACAAACGATTGTTTTAAATGCTTTAAAGAGTTTGACTTTTTAACAGATTATATGTGGAAGAAATAGTCTTCAGCGAGCAGAATGTGGAAGAGGGTAATTTCAAAACAGTAAAGAAAGTTTTTGAAACGTGAACCACGAATGTAATTTAAAAGTATTTTTAGAAAGTTCTCAACCCTGGCTTGATAACAAAACAAAATGTCATTCATTCATAAGTAATTAAGTATAAAAGAAAATACTTTTAAAATTTATATTGTTTAACAAAATGAAATTTAACATTCATTTTTAACGACATTTTGGAACGAACCAAGTTTGTAACTAATATTCTTATATGAGAAATATCTAAATTGATTACGTGAAAAAGTAATCATTCCCTGTGAATGATATAATTGAAAATAGTATGTCTAATTTGAGCGTAACGATTATCTCATTTTACCCCACATAGTAAGTGTTAAAAAGCCCAGCCTAAATATTCAGACAATAATGACAGTATTTTGCTAAGCGTCACAAATTTCGCATTAGAAAAATATTTGCAATGAGTGCAAAATATTCGTGTTTTAAAAAAATATACACTTAAATTAAAAATTGAGCATTATTTTCTTACATAAAAAATACTAAAATATACACATTTTAATTATCTCTAAAATAATAAAGAAAAAACAAATATGAATGTATTGCACATTTTGACTTTATAATATCCAGACTGTTGTACTTATTCTAGATTGTTATGAATCAAAATATGCAAATAGAACAAATATTGTTTATCATAGTCATTTTTTTCTATTACAGTATTCAATCAAAGAATGACAGATTAGAAGACTAAATTTAGTAATTTAAATCGTATAATTTATAGCGAATAAATTTTATGAACAAAATTAAAAGTTAAATTGAGAATATTAAGTACACATATTAGTACTGTTAATAAGACGCAAGGCTTTCAATATTGTTTGCATAAATTTAAGAGTTATAAAAAAATATTTTATTAATATATAAAGAGATAAGTTTAAAAAATATACCGTTACTATCAAATTCATCAATTCCACTTTTCAATATTACCTATACAAATTCAAATTTCAGTTTGATACCAGTTCAATCAAAAATATACAAGGCCTCAACTACCCAATCATTAACGATTGAAACCTGTATTTCGTCATCATTTTTATAATACTGTTTTTTTTTTCACATTAATCTTTACGATTATCTTATGGATAATTTTGAAGACTACTCTCCGATTACTCTGTATTTTTTTTACATCAGCTGTACACAGCCTTACTGCTAGTTACGATAAAGCTTTTTGCACCCTCTGAACACTCTTTCAACACTAGTAGTTTTATAGCGTAGATTTTGTGTCTTAAAAAATGAAGATTGATAAATTACAACTTTGCAAGAAAGACCTATCAAATATAGTGTCTAAAATTAAAAAGAGGCAATGGACCCAGTTTGTTTTAATGTGCAGATAATTAATAATTACCCAAGAGGATCCTAAATTCACCCAGATGGATTCCGTTATCCTGTAGGACCGCTGATAATCACTGACCTACGGGTTGTTGAACTTATTTGGGTGGACAGAGAATATATGAAGACTCCTTGTGTCCTTATACAGGAAGCAGAGAGCATAAATGGCAATGACAATGAGAACAGTTATGTGCAACTTAGAAAATAGCGTTGAATAGTCATGAATCGAAGAAATTATGATATTTTTAAAAGTTTACACTTCATACTTAAAAATATGACTTGCAGTCAGATATCTTTTCCACTTTCAACATTAGAATTACAGATAAGCTACATGTAAAAAGTATTTTCATGTCAATTGTCTAGTGTTTTAGATATTAATTTCAAAAACAGGACTTAAGATATACCCTCATTTGGTCAGAAGACCAAGAGTGACATGGTCACCAATATTAAGTGCTCAGACAGGATATCGGACAGATACCACATCATGTATATACTTAATTTTGCTATATTGCAGTAATAAAGATACATTGTACAATTTATTAAACAATATTACCCATGCAAATAAAAATACTACCATATCACAAATTAAAATTCATAAAAAAATATACTCCTTGCGCACAAATCAAAGAAGACTGATTTTTTATATCAAAAAATTTACAAATAAATTGAAAATTCATTAATGTACAAAATTTATTTACGGTTTACGTATACATCATAAAATCTGATAAAAGGCCACAATTTTCAACTTAAATTCTAAAAAATTTCACATAAGTGCATATCATGCAATGTAGTATAGAAAAATATTTATAAAATTTTAATCACTGTTTTTCTTACCAACTGAGAGCCATATCAGAATTCTTTAAATGTTTGATAGAATAGGCCCCCCTAGACAGAAATAGTTTGTCAGTTTATCCATCGAAATTATAATAAAGAATAATCCTCAGGATTACACCTGTATTATCAATTATCAAAACTATCTTTTGACACTGGATGTAAAAGCAAATTTACATTTATTATTTGCTAACGTTATTAATAAACAAATGGCAGCTGTGAATAATATATATTTTTTTTGCATTCATCGAATTTCATTATGAACCGACTTCTTAATGTCATATTAAGTCGTTCACAAAGAAATAAAAAACACAGTGTCTATTCTGTCAGTGAAAATTCAGTTGACTGTATCTCGCTGAGTACAACAGACTACTATAATTAACACATAATTTAGTTATAAAAGAAAAACTGAAATATTGTCATAAAAAAATATTAATATATAAGCGGATATATTATTTATGTAATAAGCTGATTCAATTTCAAAACCTAAAATCAATAATGGCTATTTTAAAAACGGTATTCACAAAGATTTCCACACGTAACAGAAATTGATTCACTTTTCACACTATCTGTATTACAAATGTCTTATTTAGTTGTGTTCACATACAGCGGTCGGATGCCACCGGGAATGTAATATTACCGTCCAGATCATTTTGAATACTATCAGGTGATCCGGAATCGGGAGATTGACGATGCTATGCGGAGCTGAGGAGTTCACTGAAAAGTAAATCAAAATGTCACTTGGTATTTATTTATGAAGAGCAATAATCAGGTGTTAAAAACTAATTGAAGACTTAGGATCACAGAGGCTTATCTACAAAAACATAGTTTTAAGTTTACTAAAGTATAACAGTTGATTTACTTTTGTACTAATTTAATTTGTTTATATACCCAACCGTATCTTGTAAAGGGTTGTATGTACAAGATATAGCCTTGTTTCACTAATAAATATGATAATGGATAATAACTTAAGAAATATAATTAAAATAAAAAACACTACATAATACATCTATATATATATAAATATTTTTAACTTACAAAATCGAAAAATAAAAAAGTAAAACCTAACCAACAGTCCACAAATATTGTTACTGAAAATGTCCACTTCTCTAGGCAATGAATTGATCAAGTATGTATGTCAAATCATACCGCGCATTTGTTGGATTGGCTAACCTCTTGTCTCGCATTGGACCACACTAGATCGTTTTCATAGAAAGCATTCATCGATTGTGTACTGTGTCACACTGTACGCGACATACGGCATTAATTGTAGACCAGAGCAGTCCTTGTATTGATATTTAAAAAAAACAATACTCACTTGGATAGCTCTCTGGTCGACATTCCACCAGTAAGTCCGGATCTCGATCTACTTCGACTTAATTGTGCTCGTCTTTCAGCTAGGAAAAAAAACATTAAATTTACATTAATACATGATTCATATAACAACCAAATAATCATTGTAATATATCAGTGAGGGTTTAAATATTTTTTTAAATAATGACAATATGGTATGACGAAGAGGTAGAAAAAGATGTAAGTAAAAACACAGTTGTAAAGATAAAGAATGCTTTACTAAATGTACCAGTTTTCTTTAAGTATCCGGAAAGCTCGCAGTATTTCGAGTGGTATATTAACGTAGTATTACTAACATCTAAGAGAGCATAATAATGTTTGCACTAGTAAATAAACTTGTGTGAAAAAGAAACGTGTTTTATTATAGAAGTGCTGATGATAACATACCGTCTGAAGCCATTTCCACTACAAAGTGCATAACTGATCCCTCTTGACATCCTTGTGTTTGCACAAAAACATTTAAACAAGTAGTGCTTACCAACAATTTAATTCTACATTGAACAGTGTATTTTTGTTATAAAAGACATCCTAAGAGTGTTGATCTTGATAAACTATATTTAACAAGTGCCATTTCTATACTCAAGTTTTGAGAGTGAAAGAGTTACTACGGTTAGCACAAATAAATTGATTATCTACTATGATTAAATTTTTCATTTATTCTAAGTTGTAATTTCTTTTGATTGCATAAAAATTATCATGTATTGCTGTAATGTTTTAAGCAAGTGCGACTCTATACGAAATGATATAGAGATTGTTTAAGTTTAATACAATCACACGGTTTTAATCTCTATATTGCAGTAAAATCTTTCATTCTCAACCTTAGTCATTGTGACTTAAAAAAAAAATGTGAAAATCAAAAAACTCATAAAATTAATTAGAATATTTTAAAATAAAAACTGTAATTAATGATTGATTTTTTGAAATCTATAAACTAGTAATTTTATTTAATAAAAATATCGCAACCTTGTACAATATTAATTACTGTGTACTTAAAATATACAAAGGATCATGGCATATTTTACGATGTGAAAGAGATTTAATTTGACTATTTTTATTATAAAATTTAATTGTAAATTTTTACCTCCTGCCACTCTCGGTCCCTTCTTCCTCTGCCGTTCTCTGCTGAAAGCCAAGCCGCTGGACATAGCTTCCATCAAGCTGGAAATAAAAAGGAATTTTGATTAACATGCACAAAATGTAGGGTTACATATTTTATTTTATATTAATCAACTTGATTAGTTAATAATGTAGTCAAAAAGGAAAAAGCAGGCACCTGTCCATAACACCCTCTTGTGTAGCATCCATATTAACAAACTGTTTGTGTCTCTTGACTCTTTCCTCCCTCTCCCTCTCGGCAGCGCCGCGTGCTTCTCGGGCTCTCCTAGCTCGTTCTTCAGCATCCCTGACAGCCACATTGTCAGTGTGTGCCGTCTGAAAAAACAAGACAAAAGTTTGTCATGTCTAACTAGTAAAGTATATTTAGAATAAAAGCAAAATCAAATAAAACATAATTCATAGAAAAGAAATCTATTTACATTCTTTACTCAGGTTATTCTGTCTTATTATTTTCACTTACTGCAAACGAGTCTTTGAATGTCTTGATATCTCCAAAGAAGTCTTCGAGTGTATATTTGGCTTGGTCGAAAGCAAAGAACTCGGCAAGATCTACATAGAGCTCTTCCATCTTCTTCAGCATTGAATGGAGAACATTACACTGTGCCCGTGCTTCCTCGGCGAAAGGCTGATGTGTGAAATATCAGAGTCAAGGAAAAATAGTCAATATAATAAAATGAAACAGTCAGAGTTCCTTATTAATTAAACTTTTAGTATGACAATCATAAAAAATAATGATCCGTGAAAATTAACACATCTTATGAAAGGTGAAATGAATTAATGAGTACATGCACATAGGGATAATTCAGGTCATTATATTGTTTGTTATGCATCAATTAAACATTTCTATATGTATTCAAAATAATTTAGCTGAGTATCAATACAATGGAAAAAATCCAGTCAAATAGTTGAACTGTTCTGTGAAACAAAATCTCCATATACAGTAATACCCCGCTTAGCGCAACCCCGTTAAGCGCGGTTTCACTATAACGCGAATTTCAAATTTCGCGCTCAAATGCCTCGCATTACGCGAAAGAGTGCGTATAAACATATTTAGTCATCAACTTCTCTATGGTCGCGGGATCCCCGCTTTCTCTGAATATTCTCTTTGAAGAATTGGGAATTCCCCGTCCTTCGACTTTGTTCTATGGGGATTTCCTCGTTCGTTTCGTGTGTTCATTTGTTCCGTAATGTTAGTTCTATCTATCTATCTACGATGAGGAAGAACAAGTAGAAGAGAAAGTTTTATCTTCAGGGGAAATACAAAATGCACTTTCAAAAATTTATTCAGGTTTGGACATATTGCAGAGTATAGACAATAATGATGACCGTGTCTTGACCGTGTGTCAAACAATTAAAAACAGTGTTGGGTGTTATGAACGTATTTTACAAGAACTTAAACAAAACGCTACCCAAAAGACAATAGATGTATTTTTCCGTAAAAAATAAGAGTATGTATTGCATAAAGTGTTCTTAGAATTAAAGTGATTGATTAAAATGATTTGTATTTTTTTGTATTAAATTTTGACTATGTTTAATCATAAACCTCGATATATGCGAATTTCAGTTAACGCGATTTTTTTCGAAACGTATCCCTCGCGTAAAGCGGGGTATTACTGTATACATAAAATGTTTTTTTTTTTTAAATTAAATCAGATGTGTCAACTTTGTACATTACAGGATGTGAAAAAAATATATTGGAAAGGATACAGCCATGACGGTGTAGAATTTATCATCAGGATCTTGAGGAACCTTAGAGTTGGTTAAATCTGTCTCCAGATTTTTGATATCAGCCTCCATTTTTTTCAAAGCTTTCTGAAGACTGTCCATTGAAACACGGGATGCCCTGTATGACAAAAATCGAATTATTGAGCAATGCATTAAAAATTAAATCAAACTAAAATGCTAAATATTAAGCAACGGTTAAAACCACACTTCTAAAGCTATTTCACCAACTTTAATGATGCACACAACCAAACCTTCAAATAAATTTATTGAATCGAAAGAGTTATATCAGAACAACATAGTTATATCAATCTGTGTGGTTTTTTAAAGATAAAAAAAATCAATACAGCCAATTTACATTAACTCTTTATTTGCCTTTTTCCGGTCCCTAAAAGAAGATTTATTGGGGTTTCAATTTATGTACATATATATGAACATAGATAGACATACTTATCAACATGGCTGATTTCCTCGTTAAACGTTAACACTTCGGGGAATTTAGTTTCTATTGTGTCCACCAGGTAATGGAGAAGTGTCTGTTTATTTTCCAAATCCTTTGTAGATGTTAACTGTAAAGTGTTAAAAAATATTTTAAGAATTAATTCAAAAGCTAAAACACATTCACAGATCTACAAATCACTACAAATCACTACAAATCTTGAATCACTATCATTTATAATTAATTGCTAATGTTGTACTAACATACAGTTTACTCCTGATTATCTGTGCATGAATTAAAATGTACTCGATCGATTAATTCGGATAATCCATGTTTTTCGATTATCTGTGTGATCCCTCTCCATCCAGCATTAGTCCAGACAATCTGGGCTAACTCAAAAAAAATTTTCTCCTAGAATTATATATTTGATGACAATAACTAAATTTCAATATGAGTAACAAGCGTGCAAATATAAGCACTACAAACCTTAGTCAGAAAACTGATTTCGAATCCGAAAGCTCCTGCGTTCTTAGATCCTGTATTCATATAATTTCCAAGCAACAGCACCAGCTCCAAAATTTTGGCAAACTTTCCGCTCGATTTCACTTCTTCGCAAGCAGCCGTTCCTGACACAATATCCTAAAAACGTAAATTCATGTTACAGTAGTCTGTTGTTGTAAAGAGGATGTCAATTATTAGCATTTAAAATATGAGAAAACTCACTGGTTTAATTTCCATAACAAGTTCTTTATAGTGCTGTTTGAATGAGAGACTCTTCAATCTCGGCAGTAATCTCTTGACATCGGCAACCGTCACGGCAAACTGCTCGGCTTCAGTCAAATCTTTATAAGAGTCTTTTAATTCTGAGAGTTTCTTAAGTTGTTCTGGCGGAGGCAAATACTGTAAAGGAAAATTAATTTTAAAACATCAATAGCAGGTTCTCCAAAGAAGACTAAAGAAAGGCCTGCATAATACATATTTTATTACATTTGTTTCAATTTAGGCCAGTACTTCAAACCTTTTCTCTTGCACGGCACGGCACGGCACTCAAAAAAATATTTATTAACCCTTTGAGTAGTGAGTTAATTTTTACTAACTTAGGATTTTTGTATATTTTGATTATTTTTATCATTGATACACACAAAAATATAAAAACATTTATTTTTATTGTTCATTCTGGAAAGAATATGGAATTATATTTCAGGTGGTAAATATTTTTTTATAATTTTACAACGCATAATTAAAAATGTAAATATACAAACTCATTTTTACTTTTGAATAATATTCAAGAACTTTTACTTCCAATTTGAGCCTAGATCATTTTTTGCTTCCATCTGTAGACTTGTCCCACACTACCAACATTGATTCCAGGACGGAAATCGCTCCTTACGGGTAGTCTACTGTCTATATAGGTGTGTGCCTGCATGCACACTGATTTAATGGACTTACTCAATCGCAAAGCCATAAATATCACAAATGTTTTAAGTGGGTATAGTTATTATAATAATAATACAATCAATTCATATTATTAGTTACCTGTATCAAAAGATCTAAAATGTTTGCAGTGAGGACTTCAGTATCGCACTTCATGAGACATTTCCTTACAGCCGAATACGACATATGCTTCAGAGCGCCTCCGAGTAAGATTGAAATGTTTTGGGCGGCCTTGGGATCGAGAACCTTGAGGTCCTTGACCTTCTTTAATGTAACTACCCTATAAAAAAACAAAAGCATTACAGTCAAGGGTAAGTGGAGATTGGAAAACTAGTGTAGTGGCAAAAGTACAGTAAGATGAAAACTGCATGCGAGAAATAAATGAGGGTATGTATTATTTGCAATAAGGGCAAGTTCCAAAATGGTCGAAAAATGAATCTTGAATTTCATTCCGTAAAATATACATTTTAAGTCTTTTTAGTTTTACATTGGAATGATATTTTATATGTTATTAAGTCAGGTTTAAGACTGCTTTCTAAAAAATATTTTAAAAATATATTACTATTTACTAAATTACATTCATGGTTCATCTTTCATAGCTTCAAATGTATAATTATTTTCACAAAAATTGGGTAGAAAAATATTGCTTCATTGATTTTAAGCGTACATCGATTCGATTCGATTCGATATAATGGACAAAACAACTGGCCAATGTTATACATCTTTAAATCCAAGTGTCTCCAATGTTCTGCGAATGATAATTTGCACTCGTTTTTGAGTCATAATGTTGCCCTACTTGTAGACTAACTCAATTAATTAACAAATGCAATTACTACCCGATTCGATAACTTGTCGATGACAGTCAATAAAACACATCATCATTTTCCTACTTTTAAAATATGGAAAATGGAAAAAAACTTAATGTAATGCTAAACCATAAACAATAAGTCTTACAAAAGTTGTTTGTTACGTATATGTCAGCCATATGGCATAAGAAGGTAAACTGCTTCTGATATAAAGCAAAACAAAGAGACAAAAAAGAACTTTGCATTACTATGTGACATAGATGCCTTGAATTGTGCCCAGCGGCGTAATCACCACATAGCAGTCATGCAACGCATGAGGGCCCCAAATTTCTAACTACACCACTAATTTCGTTAGAAAAAATCTATTAACGGAGATAAGTTCCGTGTTATAGAAGAAAGCTGTAGAGTTGATTATTCACTACTGAATTTCTTAAAAACAAAATCCCAAATAAATTAAAAATAAGTGTTGTTAAATCATTACCTATCAGGAGCATCTTCAGACTTTTTAGCTTGCGGTCTCGATGAGAACTTTTGGGCGAGCCCTCCCAATATATCAGGGGAGGCGAGCCTATCCTCTTTCACGCCCACCCAGAAAGATTTCTCGGACATACGCTGCGGGATGATAGATTTCCAATTGGCCCGCTTCAGTGGACCGTCCACTTCGTATTTTTTCTTCGGTTTCATTCCGTGCGGTAAGACATCCGGTATGGGCATCATCTAAATTTAAAACAGGAAAAATTATTACTGTCAACGCTCCAAATATTTTGAAACAACCCAAAATCAAAGATAAAAGACATCACTAACACCAATCCCCAAGATCTCAAATTTCAAATTGAAATAATCCATATTTGATATTGGCATTGCTGGTTAAATCAAAACTAACAATTATACACACTGATTTCACTTGATTCTATCACCATCTACAATCAATTAATCGTTTCAGTAAACACTTACAGGTGGAGGTGGCATTCCCATTCCGAAAGGTGGAGGAGGGGGTCCCATTCCAGGCGGAGGAGGTGGGGGTGGTGGACCGCCGCCACCACCACCAGGGAAAGGTGGTGGAGGAGGTGGTGGGCCTCCCATACCTGAAATTCAATATAAATCAACAAATTGTCAACAATAAAATATTTTCCATACTAAGGTGTCTTAAACAAGCTCAATAAACGCCTGCTATGCTTTTTAAACTTGATTGGTTATATTTTAAAAACTACACCATAAAAAAAATCAAATACCGTTTTATAAGTAAAAACATAGTTAATAGTATTTTTTTTTATTCCTGACAATGTTATTACAACTGAATTCTTTAATAACTTAGCTAATAAACAGTATTTGGTTAAAAGAAATTACTGCGAAAGAAATCACATTTATCGCTATGTTTCATCGCTCAGAATAAATATGTTGAATATTCTTTTAAAAGAATAGTATTTTTGATTTTATTAAAAATATTAAATATATATTTGTGAAGTAATTTAAAAAATATGATTCACAAATATTAAGACCTCAATAAAAGACACAATTTAAAAAAAAAATCAAATAGGAAAATGTATAAAAGTGCAAAATTTATAAAACATTCAAAAGAGAACAAAGAAAATCTGCGAAGAAATCTACAATATTCACAAAACACCCATGCAAAGTTTAAAACGTTCAACAATTGTAAAATTAAATTCATTTAAAATATAGATATCTAAAATGCTCATACGATGTTTTACATTGCAAATACATATACTCTGCAAACACCTCGAGTATGCTAAATTAAATTGAGAGCGAAAGTGTTAAATATTTCCTCACCAGGCATTGGTGGTGGGGGTGGACCCCCGCCCATTCCAGGCATAGGAGGAGGAGGCGGACCCATTGAGCCTGAAAGAAAACAACACCCGAGTAAGCAGACATGTTCCATGCAATGCTAAATGGACACATTATTGAATCCTTTCTGAAGTGCTAAGTATTGTATTTGTGTTATCATTTGTTTACCATTTTAATATTTAAAATAGAAAGAATTGTATAACCTGGGATATTTATTGGTACTTGTTAATTATAGAGGCGCCAGTAACTTGTGTAAAAAACCAAAAACGTACACTTACATAAAATAGACCATGTATGCATAAGAACAATATCATTTCATTGATTTATGAGTAACATAGTATCTTGTATTCTTTTCACCACAGTTAAAAGCATTTATTTAGACATTATATTTTACCTGCGCTGTCTTGAAATAATAAATATATTCATTTGTCGTTTCGAAAACATTATTTTAAATTAATGCAATACATATGATATCATAATCTATATTGCGATTAGACAGGTTAACTAATTCTCTTTAACCTTTGCTTACCGCTGATATGTATTTACTACAATTCGACTCAAATAACGTGATTTTCGATATGAAATATAATAGATACGAGGTTCAGAATTTATGTATTCCTCCGTTATATAATTACGAATTACTTAAAAAATATATTTTGTATAATTATTCATCTGGAGGAGGAAAAAAATATTTTGTCCACAAATCGGGGATAAACTCACCAATACATAAATGTTTTCCAGCACACCTCGTCTGTGTGCACGTGTATGCGCATATTGACGCATACATATTTTTGACTTCGTACGGTGCGAAAGGGACTATTTTCTATGTCGTATTGTTTACTTCGACCGTCTGGACTGACCCGTATACAATGGCTCTCAAGCGATTGGTGATTTTTTTTTATATCGTTACTCTAAAGTAACAATGGAATAAGTTTACGAAAATATTAGTTTGTAAATAATTAAGGTTTGTGTCGTAATTTTTAAATAGCGAATTATGGTTTTATTTAGTTTCTCTTACGATTTATGATAAAAGATAATCGTATTTTAATTGTATTTAATCTGTGTCTAGTTATTTTACTAATCTCGCTGATATAATCACATAATACTTATTAAGTATGCTATTCTTACATATTATGGACTTTGAAGCATCCTGAGTGGAAAAAAAATAATAGAAATCGCCGATTTTTTTTTATAAGAGAGCTCAGCTTAGAATTGGCTAACCCCAATATTACAAAAAGGAAAAATAGCGCGTTTAAATTTCACAAATTTAAACGCGCTATATTTCGTGCAATTTTGCCCTTATCCAACTAAAAAAAGAGCACGTTGGTTTGCAATATTTGCAAAAAACCTGTATGTACGACACACAGAAAAAAAATGATTACGTGTTCAGATTGTAAGAAAGTGAACGCACACTAGACATTTAAATTTAGTCTATTACTTTTAAGGTGTTCACTGTAAATACTTGGTGGAATGGCATTATAATAAAAATAATAAAAGATTTTTAGTACTTTTTCCACTTAAATTTATTTGATCAGGACCGGTTTCGCTCCTTACGAGCATTATCAACTGATAAGGAAAATAAATTAAACAGTGCTATTTATACAAGTTAAATTGAAATAAAATAAAAAGGTGTAAGCAATTACTTACAATTAAAAGGATTCACAAATGACATTATAATTATACAAAATTAAAATGCCTAACACCTATAACATACAATTAAGAAATCATCAATAATAAACACCTTTTTATTTTATTTCAATTTAACTTTTATAAATAGCACTGTTTAAATTATTTTTCTTATCAGTTGCTAATGGTCGTGAGGAGCAAAACCGGTCCTGATAAAATAAATTTAAGTGAAAAAAGTACTAAAAATCTTTTATTATTTTTATTTAGTCTATTATTGTATTTTTTATGTTTAATGCCAGTTGCATTATTTTTTACATTTTTGTCTTTGTATCTTCATTAGTTTTTTTCATGTTCAATTTTCAATTTCTTTTTATATTTTTCATGCATTTTTGTAATGAAAATATATATTTGTGGTATTTACACGCATTGTCTTTTTATTCAACGAAAAATATTTGAAACCACTGGTCAACATTTGGCATGCGTGTACTTTTTGTAACCACGGCCGACCGATAATTCAGTAGCATATAAGACGTTCGATGCAGTGGTTTTGCCGGCTATTTGCGATGCTTTTTTTCTTGATTTCAGGCACTTTTCAGCGATAATATTACAAAAAAATGATAAATTTATACTTGAAATATCATCAATAAAATCAATATTCATTAATGCTCGAATTTTTCCGATTTTTAAATCACTTTTTCATATGTTGTACAAAATACATATCATAGGAGCTCAAGGGATTTTTTAGCATAGTGGGGAAAAGGTTAAATAAGAGAACACTATAAATAACAATAGAAGAATGTGCTCAAATAAAACAACTAAAAATTTCAAATAGCTCTGATTTTAAAACACAATCGGGGCTAACTCAAGTTTAAATTTACCTACTGCATAAAATCAGTACATTCATCGTGTCTGTGATTCTGACAAATTGCCAAAACAACATAGCGTAGCGAGAGCGATTCGCTATCCACTAGTTCTGTCCTAACCCCATTCTTTCTATCCCAACTCTCATCGAAAAAATAGAGGTTGAGCAACTGAGTAACAAATAGTTGTCTTGGAAAACCTTATGTTGAGATACCTTTATAAGTTGGCCATATGCTCCACATTGGGACGAACATGAAATAAATTAATAAATTGGAAATAGAATAGTGTGTGAATCTTAATTGTCTCATCCAGCAGAACTAAAATGCATTGGCCTTTTTTGGTCATAGGCAAATAATTCATAGTAATCATAAGTAGCCGAGCACTGGTCTATGGCAATACTACTAATGTGTGAAAATCATTCGCCATAACACTTCTGTAATTAACAAGTACCAATTTTTAAAACAATGAATTTTATTAGAAATCTGTGCCACACCAAGTGATATAGTAGTGTGCGTGCGTGTATACAAAATTAAATAATATTGTTATTAGACCAAGATTTTGTATTACAAAAACAATTTTTAATAAGCTGCAATAATGTTATTGACAAAGTAAAGATATTCCGTATACCACATTTTCAAACAAACAATTATGTGCTTCTTTGTGTCCAAACAATTATGTGTTTGTAATTATTTTAAAAGCAGATATTGATTAATTAATAACTTAGAAAGTAATATTTAATTAAAAGATCCATAATACAATTATCATGAATTTATTCCACTGTATATATTTTTTAACTCTTTTGTGCTGTGCTGAAAAGCCTCAACATGCCTATAGTTTGGCACTAATTCATGTGTATCAAAATAAAAAATTCATATAGATCTGTGATCTTTAATTTATGTGAAATATTCAGGTTTTATTTAATATTATAAAAGATATTCCCTACAAAGAGTAGGTTTTATCCTTTCGCCCAACAAGCAGAATTATTTCTCTGCTAATAAAACAGTTTTAAAAAGTGTGCTTACATTTGAAGAGAGATTAATTAATAACAAGTGAGAAAGATTATAATAGATAGAATTGAATTTATATAAGACTTACCAGGTATCGGAGGGGGAGGTGGTGGACCACCACCCTGTGGACTTCCAATAGACTGAAAACAATTTCAAAAAATCCCATCAGTTCCCTATATTAATCCCTTCATCCAAAAAGAAAATTAGATGATTCCGTAGCATATAAAATAATAATACATAAAAATAATCTTTTATAAATGAGATGTGGACATAAAGTGTCTGGTAACTCTCTATTCAGCACATATAAAGCTGCCAATATTCAGTCACTCGCCAATTTCTTTGCTATACTTTTAATATCACAAAAACTCAAATAGTTATATAACTTTCTTTCGAATAACATTATGTTTGATTGATAGATACCTTGGCAATGGCAGATATCGTATTTCCAGTGATGGCTCCAGGATTGGCCTGACCAAATTGCTGGAGTTTGGTCTCCAAGTGAGCCACTTTCGCTTCCGCCTCCTGTCTGGATGCCAGAGCTTGCTCCAATTTTTCATTTAGCTCCTCGAATCTCCTCTCATCTTCAGCACGAGATTTTTCTACATTAAAAACAAAACATTGTAAGATGAGGGATAACAGCAGATTTTCGATAAATCCTTTTCGGACCTGTATTTAATCTAAGCTCAAAATAAAAAGAATTGTATTATTTGATTACCAGTTGGAAAATTATTAATCTTCATTTCTAAAAAGGTAATTAATTCTGGTCAGATGCAGGAATAGTATATTATTTGTTGATATATGATCAATACAATATTCCTTTTTATATTTCGCAAAATAAGTTTAAGAGCAGAACGAAAGATTTTTGCATACCTACTAAGCCATCGATGAGAGGTTTGACATCAATGTTGAACTTTTGGGTGGCTCTGAAGTCTGGATCGTAGCCATTTTTGTGCAGGACTATTTGGGTTACGCATTCTTCTATTAGTTTGAAGTATGCAGGTCTAAAAAAATGATTAATTACAAACAAGATAATGGGATCCAATCAACGAGTTTATTTTGCAATAGTAATGTGTCTTGACTGTGGTTTCGTAAAAAACTATAATACCTTATTGCATGATCGTCTCGGATGAAGAGGAGATGCTGAAGGATCGACAGTAAGTATGGCTCGGCGGCCGTGTCCAAAGTGAGGTTCTTCACCAACTCGAAACAATCATTAATGTCTTCAAACTCCAACCTGCAAAGGTGTCGTTTCCATCAGATAAATGACTAGTATTCACCACAATTACGAGGGACTGGTTACAAATGTTAAAAAAACTGATGATATAGAAAATGATTTTTGGTAAAGAACCTTCCATCCATAGAAGATAAATGCATTCACTTCCACATTGAAACATGCACCTACGAACTGAAGACGTACTGTTGTGTTTTGCTGTTGATGTGCAAGAGAAGTAAAGAATTACAATTCATGTCAGAAGTGAGCCTATAGCTTACTTATCAAGTATATTGTCATTTGTCATGCTTTATTTTTAATGCCATTCCATTTGAACCTTTAGAGGAGTGAATAGATCTATACTGACCTTACTTTACTTGCTTTTTTAAACATGATAATTGTGTGACTTTTTCCAATAAATATTGGTAATTTATACTTAAAGCATATGTGCTCACAGACAGACACTACTGTGTTGAGTTAAAAGTACGTCTTTACTCCTTTACAGAATAACGCCGAGGTACGTTTACGTCCATACTCCTCTAAAGGTTAAATATGTTTAATTTGGAATGTCCATTCATAGAACACCAAGTACAGGTAACTAACTCTTGCTCATCAAAAATTCATTAAAAAAAATATCAATTTCTTCTCATTGCTGCACAATTAAATTTTTGTGGTGTTGCATGCGGAATGACGGTATTATGTTGAAGATATTAATGTGGATAAAATTACCTGACATTATCGAATTTGCTAATAAACTCATCGTGATCTTCCTCAGCGTGATGGTCGAATACTGTCATTTGAATCTGTAATGCTCCGCCGGCTCCCGATCTTAATTTATCTGTTTTAAAAAGATAGTATAACTTTACCTAGTTGAAAGAAGATTTTTTTGTTTTTTACAGGTTCAACTGTTGAAATTGAAAATTTCAATAATATTAGAGAAAAATATGCATCAGGATTTTTAGAGAAAAATATCAATATGCTAGTGGTAAAAAGCTAGCATCCTTGCAATGTTTACGAAGAAAATTACATTTATTTTTGATACTTTTAAGCGGTTTGATCTCCATTAGGGTATAAGTAACTGTCGAATATGCAATAATCAAGCAGGATATAGTAAGATATAAACTGCAGAACAATCAGTGTAAATATCGGGGCTGTGGAGTCGTGTAAAAACTCGGACTCCAAAGAATTTCTTCAATCATTTAATTTTAACTTATATATATATGAATACCGTCAGATCTTCTTCAGTCAACCTAGCATGCAGTGACAACACTATGAATTATTGTGGATTGAATACACATTAAATATATTTTCTGAAAATGGGTGTGAGTTGTGAGATTTCTCCATCACAAATCTCTTGATTCTGACTCCACAGCCCTGGTAAATACACCCAGGCCTGGGACACAGTCAAATCTGTCTGTGAACTGTGGGACACAAACAAATCTGTGGAATTAAAATCCGTTCTCACCAATAACGTCATAAAATCCAGCCCTCATAACTTCATTCCGCAAGTGCATTCTGAAGTCAAGCTCATCAGGTTCCGTTATAATGGCGTTCAACAGTTGCATGCAGCTAACCTAAAAGAAAAAACATTGCCAATGTATTAAACTGTGCTAAATATCACTTTATGTTTTATAGAAATCATACACATTGTGTGTCTCACCTTCAGGGGCTCAGAATCACTCTTCAATCCTTTAACGATCGGCTGAAATCTCTCTCGGTTTCTGTTTTCTCCGTTTATGGTGATGGCTTCTAGGACTTTTTCATGACCATCAGGGATCAAACATGTCGCCGCCAATACCTGAGAAAGAATGTTAAAAAAAACCACATTGTTAACCATTGGATTAATACGTCCAAAAACGTCCATGTAATATTAAGAGCAAAATTCCACTCTGAGTCACATGACCACACTTGAACACAGTAAAGATCTAGGACCAAATTGGAAATAATAGCTTCTAGAGAAATATTTAAAAGCAATAATGAATTAGTTAATTTACATTAAAATGGCATTTGGTTTTAATGATAACAGCTGTGTATCCAAGAATCCGCATTGAGTTAAATGTGGCTCCACTATTCCTGAGCAAATAGCAAGCACATGAGCTATCAGATCATCATCTCCCAGCATATGTATACCGAGGTACCTGAAACTGTCAACCTACTACTTCCTTGATCTGTTATGCACCGGTCAGAGTCCTATCATAGTCATGACGGGTTTGGTTACATATCTCATTGGTCTTACTTGCGTTTATTTTCAGACCAATGTAACTTTTATTAGTTTCTGACCTGTTCTAAAATTCTCCTAGATGCGCTTAATTAATTCATGTTGTTATCGAGATGAAAAATTAAGATCAGTTTTACCTTGGCGGCTTCTATCATACATAGTGATTTGGCGGGGTCCAAACTTCTAGCTAAGACTATCAGCGCTTCGTGTTTCTCAAAGACGGCTCTGATTCCAACTGTGTTGTTCATTATTGCACTTAGGCATCTGATGCATTCGTACTGCGGCCTATCGTATCGCCCGTCACTGGAAATTCAAAAAATACACAATAATCATAAATGGCAAACGTTCAATAAAATTAAATGATACATTGAAATTTTACCGTATATCATTTATCTAAATAAAAAAATCAGGGAAAATTTTGAGTTTGTATGTATAGCAAAACCTATCTTACTTTCTTGAAAAGACCAACAAAAAAAAATTAAAAGAGAAGAATGTTGATAAGGGAAATTGAACATTTAAAAAAAAATGAAATTATTTGACTATTGTAGACTAGTTAGTGGAAGGAGTGTAACTTTAGTCTGTCTTAGAAGGGTCATGGTTTGAATCCCAGACCCATCAAATTTAGATTGTTTCTATTTAACATTTGAGATCTTAGACGTGGGTATTTTTTGTTGTTTTTCCAAATTGATTTTGAGCGACATTAAAACTTATATTTATTGAATGTGATTTAATTTTTTTTAAGTGTCCATTCCACGATTAAAACTCTTCACCGTTCAACCGAGTAGGATGTACGCCTTTGAGCATTATCACTCAGTAACCAGATCACTTATCAATTTGATTTTGAATTCATTGAGGATTAATATTTTTTTGTTTACCTGAAAAATCCTATCCCAGAACTAATGCAGCATTGGGTAAGAAGAAAACACAATATTAAGAAAAATATTAACACATTGGAAGTTTAAGTGGTGTTTTAAAATATGGCAGCAGCTCCAAAAATAGGTTCAATTTGTTGGCCATATTTTCTACAGAATGATCAAGATGTATTATGTTTAATCAGGACAATATAATATTCATATCAAGGCTTACCCTTGAAAATGATACCTACAATGGTTTTGACATCTCTCTTGATTACTGTTATATTTTTCTGTACAGTTCATTATGATACAAAAATAAAATGAAGAACATGAATGAGGGTCAACCATTAACTGAACGCACATGATTGAACGCACAAAGTAACCAACATTAATTTATGTTCCATTTCATTCGTAATTATAGTTGGAAAATTTAAGCTATGCAAAATTAATATGATAATATTGATTGAATTGGAATTTACTTGGTAGAAATCCATTATAATAAAGTCAAAAAATATTCATGTATTTTAGTAATGTTTTACAATTATTATTTTTATAGTTAATAGCTATTTCATTATGCTATGGTCGAGGGTGTAAAGCAGAAACAGCAACTAAGTTGGTTTCCCACCACCACCCGTTGTGTATATGCAGCCAACGTTTAATGGCCGCCTTCCACAACGCTATCGACAGAAAAAAAGGAGTCTACCACTCACATTCATGGCCTGAGCAGAACTGCACGGGACTGATTTTGAACCATGCACTAATGTGACTAGCTCAGCCACTTAAATCAATTTGATATTAAGTATCTTATGTATAGTCCGTATACTGAGAGCTCGTCGATGTAGACGAGTTTAATGACTCTAGAGAGGAATCAAGGTTGTGACGATCCCCATATAAATTGGCAAACTTTTCAAATGCCGTGAAGTTAGCTTTGGTTGCAATCAAGTCAGCGTGGCCTATTGGGCCCGTGCGAGGACGGACCACAGCAATCAACTATATGTGAACAATAATAATTGTACAACTAAAATGCATTGATATTATTTGACCTTATTAACATAATAATATGTATTTAGGCCATTTGAAGATAGTCCCATGATGTACACCGCATATTATTCATAATATGTTTACTCACTTTCTGTAGCATTCACTTAGTGTAGAGAGAATGACACCTATACCCCTCTGGCCAAAGTCTTCAATCCACGACAGGGGGTTATTAGTGAGAGATATTCTGAGATTTTCTAAGCAGGAATGTAGTTTGCCGACACTGATTTCCGACTGGCTCAGGTACGTGATGTAATCGGATGGTTTTTCAAATTTCGACTTGCCCTCCTAAGAAAAAAAAAATCAAATCATTTATTCCATTTTCGCTCTCTATGTGGAGCATATGGCCTCCTAATGGAGGTACCTCAACAGAAGTTTTTATAAGATAGTTGGAATAGAAGATATGGGGTGGACAATTGCACAATTTCCTCCACCACCCGCCACGGCCACACCTGTGTCCAACAGATGTTTCCCGTGACGTAACAAACGGTATGCTTTGTTCGGTTTTATGCTAGGATTGTCCCAGGAACAATTGACCAAGACTAGACGGCTTGTGATGAAAAATTGCCCTGTAAAAATGTCCGGAGGTATTACAAGTGTAAATCTACTCTTTCTTCATATGACGTAGCAAATTTAGTAAATGCCAAGTAGTTTCCCCTTGTAGCTACCATGTCAGCGTGGCCTACGGGTCCGACAGTTGGTTGGACCGACTTGATTAATTGCTCCCGTTCATCATTCATGAGATGACAATCCCAAAGGATATGATCAGCATCTTGCATCACGCCACATGTGCATGTCCCTGCGTCTATCCAGCCGAGCTTGAAGAGCTGTCCTGAAAGGAATTGACTAGTCCAATAGTTCAGGGTAAGTCCTTTCGTTACGTAAGGCATGACAGTACTGGTGGAAAACAAATTGCTTTCGCTACACCTCGTTATTTAAGAATCAGATGGGTGCGAGGGAATTTTTAGACAGTTCACAAACACCCATGCACTCGAACAGAAATCAATAGGATTAAAAAAGGGGTGTTCGTGCTGGGACTCAAATCCGTAAGATACATGCCATGTACCCAGCTTATCATTAATAGGATATATGTATATAGATTGTTATCACAGCCCCTTCAAATGTGAGCTATTTGTCATGTTGACATAAGCCATTTATAATGCTTCCAAAAAACTAATATTTTTTTCAATTTTAATATTAGTAGTGGCATCTAAAAACTAGCATTGACAACATATAATAAAATATCAAACAAAAAATAGATTTAGTTTATTATAATATGTATTACAAACTGTGTTTTTTAATATAGCTCAACCATCAAAAGTTTTCTGAGTAAAATTGATATTGTTTTATAAAATACGTATTTTAATTAATTACAATTAAAAAATGAAATTGCGTAAATGTGATTGGTTTTTTGACATATTTCAATATTTAACATCGACAATGTCACAGGTGTTAAGCACTTGTCATACATAATTTTAATGATGACTATTACATTTTTTCTTTTAATTTTATTGACTCTACAATAATAAATGACTCAAAAATGGCATGACTGATACAAACTCATCAAAATACCAAAATATTGACAAATAATTGTTGCATCGGTGTTAACTTCTAGGTGACGTATATGTTTTATGGCAAATAAATCATGAGGATGATAAGCAAAATACTAATGAATAGTTATAACTTTTGGAATCTATGTCTTTCCTCAGAAAAAAAGTTTTAAGAGTGGGTATTTTTACAAACATTTGTTCGACCTTCGAGTACCTAGCTGGGTCTCTCACATATCAAAATTGTTCTTATTTCAACCATTCGCTGAATACCAATAAATTTAGTTGATATTTAATGTAATCAACGATACCTCAATGAATGCAATACAAATAATAAGTGAATTTGTCTGGGGTCACTTTGTAACCCGTCACTCCCAGATTCTATTTTCGACATTGCGGTACTCGAGTGTTAAGTATGCCACTGGCTCCCTGTTCATTTTTACAGATAAATTTTATCAGAATATAATAATAAGGTAAGCTTAACTCAACTGGGATATTTTGAAAACCCTTCAGTTAGATCCTATCAATTTTTGTAAATAAGCCATTTAACAATTTGTCTTAATTAATATGGATTTCGCTGTAGACTGCTACGCTCACCCTTAATACAAAAATTATTACTTTTCTGTTTAAATCTTATATCAGATATAATATTAATCAACATGAAATGAAGTCACTCTGAATGAATCAATGGATCAGATAAAATTACACCTGTTCACGTAGTGAATCATAACAGATTAAAGTCTTAATTCTTCCAAAGAGTCAGTATGGATTCATTCAGTATTGATAAATTACTATGGTTATTATTAACAATGTTACCTGCGTCACTCCTTTATAAGCGAGAAGCATCTTTTCCTTTTGGGCTCTGGGGCAAGCCTTCAAGGGAGTCTTCTTTTCCTCTGACAGGTTCATATCAGACTGAAAATAAATTCAATAAATTTAATACGAAATCCAAGAAAAAATCAATCAAAAAAAAACTATAATTAAAAAAAATAAGTGCATTTGCGAAAAATTTAACCCTATAATTAAACCCTAAAATTATAACTATGGTAATAGTAAACATCATTGTCTATTGATCTCACTATTCATCCTTTTTCTACCTCAATATTGTTCGTTGCCTTCACTCAATTTTGGTGAAAAAGGATACTGACTTCGGCTTTTATCAGCTTTCTTAAAAATGAACTTTTTGAAATTGTAAGTTATTATTTTACAAAAGCTTTAAATTATTTACACTACTTTTATTTGTATAATATTTGTATTGAAATTGTGAAATAAAATAAGCTGTGCAAATAGAGAACTATGTATAAGAAATATTTAGGTATATATGCTTTATTAAAATGTAGTTCAAAAGTTAATGCAATCTTTGTTTTTGTTAATTTTAAACTAAATCTTTAAATAAGTCTTTTTAAACTAGTTTTTAAATTAGTTTTTTTTTGTAGTAAGCGGCACAATCCAAATTTTCAACAGTGAACTTATTTATTCTCCTTCATTAACCAAAAAGTTTGCTTAAATTTATTAAATTAAATTATTTACTTGTTAATTTAAACTAAAAATATAAATTATATTTTAATTTTGAGAAAATGCATTTGAGCGCCGCAAAAAAAAATGGCCGCGGGTTGTGTATCACTGACTTACACTATTGCATAATAATCACACTACATGAGTTTTATCAAATTAAAGGAAAATAAAGCATCATGAGCATTGTTGATCTCTATTGTATTTTTTTAAACTTACCAGCATCTCATTGAACTTTTCGTCCAACTGTCTGTCGTCAAGATTCTTCAGCAGTTCCTTATAATCAATCCTCTCCGCCCCATCTTCACCACCAAGTGGTCCGAAGGATCCATCTCCGCTACCCTGGCTCACACCATCTTCTGCGGAACCTCCTCCCACCGAGGACGACCCTCCGGACACACTGCCCTTCTTTGGCCGCCCAAACCATGTGTCCAACTAAAAAAGCAATAAGTATAATTAATTACAACCACATTTATTGTAATCTAAAACAAAATAATTAGTTGACATAATATTATGAATCCCAAAATACAAAATTCATGATACAAGGGATTGAGCATAAGTAACACAGATGAAAATTGCAAAGTGTCACCATACCACTAAAACATCTGGATCAGTACCGGTGGGCAGCGATAGGACAATTTCTAAAAAAATCCAAATTTAGGGACTTCTCCCGGATGTGCTAGGTTGAATTAAAAGCCATGTCAATATCTCGGCTGATTTTTTCATAAACCAAAAATATAATATGATAAAGAATCACCAAAATATAAATCAATGTTCCAATAAAAAGTTTCAAAATCTACCAATAAAACAGTATAGAAAATAACCAGTTGCAATATTGAGAATTGCAGAATTGATGAATAATATTGTTATGCAAGGTATATTCTTTAAAAGTTTGCAAAATTATTCAAAACTAAAGACATTTTCCGTATTGCATGATGGTTATATTGTTTGGATATTTTATTCGCAAAATTTTAGAATCTAGAACAGAGGTCATCGAAGTGACCTGTACCGCCCACTAGTTGAGTAGGGCGATTGAGGCTTCCACAGCGCGCGACAGGTGATTTTGATTTTTGTTATTATCTGAACTATCTGTATATTATGACAAGCATAGAAAATGTTTAAAAATCACCCAATGAAAGTCTCCTTGTTTGTTCCTAGCGAAATTTACGTATTCTTATTTAGCAGTATTCATAGACGAATTATTCGTAGAAATTTAACAGTAAATTTTCCAATTATTCATGAGTCCTAGAGGTTTTAAATTTAGTAGATTACTATATAATCTTTCCTGAGTCTTTATATTAATAAAATATTATTTTGATTAAATAAATGCATACCAGATACTCCAGTCCTAATTTACACTGCATTGCATGATTATAATATGTTTCAAAATTAATGTATTTTTTTTGTAAAGACTTGCACAAGTGCAGCCTTAAGACACTCTTTTGTGGATAATTAACTTTTCAATGAAAGTTAATAAAACAATAATCGAAAGAGCGACACATAATTTTCATTCTTGAGAATATTAACTGGAGTTGATATTTAAAAAATAATGATAAACTCCTCACTAGCCAATATTGACAATTAATCTTGGGAAACTTTATTCTTGGTCTGTGGGTCACAAATTGAATTTTGGGCCACGTGCGGTTAAAGTAGTGCGATTAATTTTGTGATTGTGAATCACTACTTTAATCGATGATCATACACAAATCCTCGTATTACCTCATTTAACACTTCCCCTAAGGTGATAAAAAATACTTCCGATATGTTGCTTGCCCTTTAGTAGTGAAAAACATGTTATTAAAAAAATACGTCTTGGGTTTTGACCGTCCATCAAAGGGCGGGTAAGTGTTAAATGTTTTTTCACTTTGTTCTTTAGGGGCCAGCAACATATCGGAAGTATTTTTAGCACGGTAAGGGAAGTGTTAAAACTGACACAAATATGCATAAGTAGTAGTAGTAAATAAAAAATATATTTAAAAAAAAAACTATTCAAACCTGGAAAGGCGATTTCTCCCTTATGAAATTTTCAACCGCCTTTAAATTATCCATTTTGTGAAAAAATAATTATTTAATAAACTCACTCAATCAACATTTTACTATAAACAGATTCAAACGAATGTAATATAAGTTTTCACATTAATACAGTATTATTAATTTATATTCAAGTTTTCACTATTTTAAATATTTTGCATTCTGTTGTTGTAAAAAATATAATTATTATTTCGTATAAATAGTTATTACACCAATGTCAGCACTATAAGCAATGAAAGGAGTATAACTTTACATCAAATATTTAATAGAGTACTTCGATATAATTACATATATAAATATTACAAATATTTAAAAGAAAATCTTTTAAAGCAATAAAAATGTTAATATCTAGTAATATATGTTAACCCTTATTATTAATATTCGTAATACAAATTACATCTCTCCGCTTTATATGTTGTTTCTATTAAAAATATACCCTCTTCCCTAATTAATTAAGTCAATCATACTTGTTTAAATATTAGGTTATTAGAGCCAACATTCAGTAGATTTTTTAAAACTTAGTTAATGTGAATATCATTATCATACATGAAACACATAATAGAGTAACAAAAACAGCGACTAGCATACATAATATACTAATCAAATAATTAAATAAATTTAAATTAAAATGTACTAATTTTATCAAATAATTTTAATGAAACATGGCTCAACTCAATTGATTTAACATCATCAGGCGCAAAGAAATGGTAATCAAATAACTTTGTATTATTAAAATAATAAAGCTAAATAAAAAGTATGTTGTGGCCATATTAAAAATGTCAATGTTATTTTAATTAACTTATCTTCAAATCAACTGCACTGTTTTAATATCAATATTTCGTTAGTATAAGAATTTTACAATCCAAATTGATAATAAATACGTAAATTATACGAACAATGCCAATCAATAAAAAAGTGTTTAATAATCGAACACGTTTTGCTTCGCTATTAATAATTCAAAAATTAAATTTCGAATTCACAAACAAAACAAAATATAAGAGATAATCAACAGCTGATATGACGTACTTCACAACGGTATTTATAAGCACAAATAGCTAAGATAGATTTTAAATATTCACAACAAGAAGAATGCAAAATATTGTATTTTTATGATGTATATGAAAATATAGGAAATATTTGTGTTTGTCGCAGCACAAGATCGCGATCAAAACTGAGCTAAGAGACAATAATTGTTTGTGAGAGTTAGGTGAAATACAATCGAGACAAAAATAGGAAAATTAAAAAAGATGTCATGCAGATTCTGAGTACCAACAAACTATTCGGGGCGTGACAAATTGAAACAGGGGGTGTCTCAGTTCTTCAGTTTTAAGGTTAAAGATTAATCTTTAAAAACTACAACATTATACTGAGCTTATCAAGTTGTTAGTCAATTTTGGAATGATAAACGTGGATAGGTTACACACTAAGTGGTCAGTGCATTCTCACACTTGCTATGCTGTATTCCGATAATGTATTGTAATTTAAAATTTCGCCAACGTGATCAAAGATTCAATTGAAATATGTATGAGGAGCAAACATTCAAGAAGCGATCTGTCACAAGTTTTTAAAAATGCCGTATAATATCAATTCTGATAGTCCATAATAAAATCTATGAATGGATTTTTTTTTCTTTACAATGTCCGCTCCCAATGTGGAGCATATGGACTCCTAATGGAACATAAGTTTTTCTACGAGAACTGTTTGTTACTCAGTTGCTCAACCTCTCTTTTTCCAAAGAAAGTAGGAATAGAAGGATAGGGCTAGGATAGGACTAGTGGTAGCTCTCGATATGCCCCGTTTATGGGATAGGATGGGTGGGAGGGGGAATTCAAGACATCACATACATCCATGCCTTCGAAGAGAAATTTATAAATCAATTTATAAAACTGTCCGTACTGGGATTCGAACCCGTGACCTACGTAGCCGAAGCCAACGACGTTGACCACTCGACCACACAGGCGGCTTGAATTAAAATTAGTGTTCAAAAACGGTTTTTTCTTTAAAAAATAAATCATAAAATTGACAGATTCAAGCAAACTGTGATTTCTCCAACACTCAAATCATCATTTCCCAAGCTCTGTATTTGTGTGACAAATCACTTTTTGAATGTTTGCTCTTCGCATTATATCATGCGGACGAAATACTACTACTAGGTGTCGGATGGTTTTTTTTTCACATTTGACATAAATACGTCTATAAAATAGACCATTTCGTTATCGGCAATACTTTTTACACATATCAGTATTGTCAATAGAGGAAATTTCACACACATGGGTGAGGTGTTATCGTGAATATTAGTATTATCGACGAAAATTCATAAACGAGTCAAGAAAAATAACGCATTGTATATGTAAAAAAAAAGCAGGAAATAATCGTTTTCATTTTGTCGATGTGTCGACAGAAAAGAATAAATATTATTATTTTTAAAAATAGAACTAAAAATCAATGATTGGACAAAAAAAATGTGTTGCCAACTTACGAAATTATACATGGAGTTCATTCCGGATGACAGGTGCTGGTCATTTTCATTCGAAGTAAAACTTTCGGTAGATTTTCACAAATTATCAATAACAGACAGTTAGGTCCCTCACATACGCACGCACAATGCACAATATAATGTTATTTTATATACTTATCAATCAGCACTGAATCAATCAGGCTGTCATAAAAGTGAACAGGTGTAAAAATAAAAACAACGATGTTCCAAATAGACGTAATAGTACCACAGCTGACTAGCGAGATAGAAAGACTATTCTGTTATGTTCATCGATACTTACAGAATCTCCTTCAAAGGCCGATGCCAGTGAGATCATAAGTAATAATACAATTATTCTATCATTCCAGTGCAGTATATGTATAATATGACGATCTTACATTCTTGTATGATTACAACTACGAAATATTGCCGGCAAAATTTACAACAGTTTACAGGTTTTTTTCTCAATAAAGCTGCAATTAGACTTTGTGCCATGGGGGCATAGTATATATTCAAATAAAAATGTTTCTTTATAACCATAATATGTATGTCAATCGCGTTTGCACATAATAAAATTAGTTTATTAATATAATATTAAAAATTATTTGAATTCTGAAACATTTCTGCTGTCTCGTGTTTATTTCCGTTGTATAGTATATGCGTGTTCAATCAAAACTATTCAATTTATGTAATCGAACTTTGTATTCGTGATATATAGTTCATACGGATGCATAATAAAACTGTATTATAGATATCTCCTTGATAATAAGACATATTTTTTTAAATTTAAATTAACAACAATTTAAACATGTTGACAAACAAAGTCATAAGGTGACAGAAAATGGTATTTAACGTTTACATTTTCTTCTATGGTACCACCATCGTAGTCTTAAGCAACTCGAGATCGTATGTCAGATTAAATTATTTTGAATCATAACGGAATCATAATTACTGTTGTCTGTGTCTTTCTATAAAATATCACCTTCCGTTTCAAGGGCATACAATATGCATATTTTAAAAAATAGTTTTCTACTATATATTACGGAATTTCTCATTGAGAAACTGACAACACTAATCGACTGTAAGACGCACCTCTGGTAAAGTAACGTTATGATGTGTTTATTCGAAGTTAAAATTTTGAGTGTATCATAATTCAATCGATTGACCGCTCTAACCCTAATAATTCACTCTACTCTCTCGTAAACGAGAGATTGGCCTAAAAACAAAACAAACCGTAAAAATGATCAATACTTTATACCCGGGGTGGGGAACCTTTTTATTTCTAAAGACCGTATTCATTTATCTGATTCAACACAAGGCCGCAATAGAGAAAGCGTTGACCCCCTCCCCTTTTTTTTCGACTGTCAAAAATATGAGTTGATTACGCTCTTTTTCCAAACGCTTGCGTATAATTGTTTGATCAAGTCAAAAGGCCGCATCAGAGTAGCCAAGAGGACGCAAATTCCCATCCACTGATAAGGGATCGAATGTCAAAAATTGTATATATTTCGGAACACGCCGTGTCAAAAGTACTCTCCTGTTTTCGCGAGTGGGTCATAAATAGCCAAAAATAGTCTCCAACACAATTTTTTCAATACGAAAGCGTGCGTGCCAAAAATAATATTTGAGAACATCAGCTTTGTCGCATTACTAAATATTTAAATGCATTATACATAAACACGGACCAAGAGATGGCAAATACGTACTTGAAAGCACGGCCAGCGTGGGTGTATGTATATTATGCCCTAATGAAACAGATATAAATAATGACGTCAGATGTATTCGTTAATTGTTTTACCAAAAAGACATAACCGAAAGGTGTTAGTGACTCGACAAAATAACTAAATGACAATATTCGAGCCACGCGAACGGTGAACGGATTCTTTCTTACAAGATTTTTCCGAACACGAATTAAGCGCACATATACTATGTGCACGACTTAACCGTACAAGAAAATTCTAAGCATTTAAAAATATATATCTTAAAAATTTTGCCTTATTTTAATGTTTAATGTGGTTCAAGGTGCCAAATATTAACCGGGTTGGAAACATTTAAATAATGTATGTATATGTACTACATATGTTTATAGTAAGTGTATTTAAATTTAATCATATGTATAGTCTCGATTTCGAATGTAGAATATTCTGTGTCCGGAGTTTTCTATACATATAACAAAGTTTCTGTGCATGAAAGTGTTGCTTGGAAGACTTTATGTACGCAATATTCTGCACAGTGTACGGACTATAGATCATTTGTTTTCGGAAGAATCTTGTACGCAGTGCAGTACCCATGCGAACACATTTGTTTAGTGGGAATCTTCGGCGACACATCAAAAAAAAAATGACGCGTTCTTTCCCAGTTAGTTTCGACAGTTGACAATATGTATATTATTAATAAAGTTGTGAATAAAATGACTCAGTGTTCAATAGTTTAAATTGTAGCCTGACAAACGTACGATGCAAATTTGATGCACAGGCTGGGTTATCGGTGATTTCCAAACTGGGATTTCCAGGCTGGGTTATCAGGAAAGGAAGGCGTGATAACATAAAGTTTTGGAACCACTGCGATAGAGTCTATTCAGTGTACATACATCGTGTTTTTGTAGTTTCGCGGTCACATCCATATTAAGCCAATGGCAGATAATATAATGAAATGTATTATAATATATTTCAACATTGGTTCCATTGAATATGCATAACCTTCTGAATAAAACAGCTATATCGAGAACATTGAAAAAAAAATGAGTCATCCAAATATATCATACCCAAATGGTACTTTTTGAGTCACGAGACTCGTACCTTAGCTGAAGATTGGTATCAAAAACGTTTGCCTGGAGATTAATTTGGTTTGAGGAATGATTTCTTTTAAATATTACCAACAAACATATCAAAACGGTCGTGGAGAAGTGTGAGATATATATACTAAAAATCTTTAATTAGCATATCTGTTATATGAAATAGTTATCAATTATATACCTTTATTGAAACGCAAATATGGATTTTTAAGAATTTCTAGTCAGCTTAGAGAAGTACAAATTTTTAAGTCTCATTATATAAATAAAAAAACAAGTCGTATATGACTTTTTAAGATGGGAGGAATTTTAACCAAGATTACATTTGTCCATAGTAAGGCTTCGCTGGAAGTGAAATCACTTTTAATTTGTAAACTGATGGTTCTTGGTGAAAAGGCATTATTAATTATTGTACTAACGCTACTAGGACCGGTTTCGTAACGTAACCGGTCTTAATGGTTATATAAAATTGTGAAATCAGCAGTGGCGGATAAGGCACATGGGTGGCCTTAGGCGCAATAAAATTTGGAGTCCTTGTTTTTCAGATAACATAAAAACGTCAAAAAACTCAAAATAAAAAATAATATATAAAGTATATAGGTAATATAATATAAGCTATTTTTGAAGCTCCTGAAATTCTGAGGGCCCGAGCGCGCGCCTTATTTGCTTTTAAGTTAATTAATCCGTCAAAAAATAATATATTTCCAGCAAGAACTAACAGTTAATACAATATAAGTGATTTTACTTCGAATTAAACTTTAGTTAACGTGGACTAATGTAATTTTGAATATTAACACTTCAAAAAGTCACATATCCAAAAATAAAGTTGATTTCAGTCACAAGATTCATATTTTATATCACTTTAAACAAAGCTACAATTGGCACATAACTGATTTTGATTACTTTCACCAAGTAATGATTGTTATTATTATATGTACCAGTGATGTATTTATTATTTGGCATATGGAAGGTGAGTGTATAACACAACGCGCACACATACGTTCTAAATGAAACCGCAGACTAATCGGCCAAAGCGAATTCATTTTTTTTAATGCCGATCGTAAAGTAATGCCGTTTTCAATAGCCACGATTAGTTCATTCGTTGTAACAGTGACCTAGCGGATTAGCGACGCTCAAATTGTGGTCCGCCAATCGTGTAAAAATTAATACAAAATAAATATAGCAAGGTCACCAAATGGCAATACGCGTATATCCGTTCAAAAGAGTCTATCTTTTCTTACGGTTTATCGTATTTACGGTATATTGGTGTTGTTAATAAGAAAGTCACAGTTTTGACCAGGGCTGTGGAGTCGTGTAAAAAAAAGACGACTCCGACTCTGAGGATTTTTTTTCAATAATTTCATTTTAACTTATATATATGTATACCATCAGATGCTCCTTTAGTCAGTCAAGCATGCAATGTCAACACTTTGGACTATTTTGTTTGAATACACATCATTATATTTTTCAAAAAAAAATCGAACCACTCATTTTTCAAGTCTCCGATTCCGACTCCACAGCCCTGGTTTTAATTATTGGTTTATTGAAGATTAAAATATATTTTTGTAACTCACTTATAGGGTATAACTCACTGCCTATATTGGTGGAAAGGCATTATACTCAATGAATAAAATATACACATGTACTAATTGTCGCTTTTATTTAATAATCATTTGATAATGTTCGCCATGACCGAAACCAGCGGTGTGCTGCCAATATCTTAACAAGGGGCTCGGTAAATCTTATCCATTTATTTTTATCCATTTTCGCTCCCAATGTGGAGCATATGGCCTCCTAATGAAGGTATCTCAACAAAAGTTTTTTTTCTACGAGAACTGTTTGTTAATTAGTCGCTCAACCTTTCTTTTCCAAAGAGAGTAGTAGGGATATAATGATAAGGCTAAGACAGGACTAGTGATTAACTCGAAGCCATAAGGTCCGGCAAAGCCCATTGAAAAAAATTGTACTAATATAATCTGTTTAATAAATTTACATCTCGAGTTGATTAGTCTGATTATCTAGTGATAAATTTTGTTTGTAAAAAATGAACAGGGAGCCAGTGGTGTGCTTAAGCATGGAGCTACTTTTTTTTTTTTTATTTAAAAATCGTATCTCAACCAAAACGCACTATTTATTTTTATTTATCAAACTTTAGAAAAATCAATCAATCTCTGTAGACCGTGACCCTTACCCTTAATAAGATTTTTGAGAACTGATCTTTTTTAAAGATTAGGAATAGACGGATTGGACTAATGCAGTGGTGGCGAACATATACAGACACACGAACGCTCCTTTCCATCTCCCTTTCAAAGTGATGTCACTAACTAAGTAAATAATTAACAAAATTTGACCCTTTTTTAAGGTTCACCATTCTGGACTAGTGGTTACTTTATCAGAATGTCTCGTTTGTAGGATTGGATGGATTTCCTTTCAATATAATTTTAAATATCGGCCCTATTAGAATACACAATTTTTCTAAATAAATAAGCCAAAATACGTATTGAATGATAAACTGTGCATATAAATCAGGCATGGGAAACCTTTCCTATGTCTAGGGCCAAATTATCATTCTGTCTCCGAGTCAAGGGCCGGACCAAATTATTAAACATAATAAAGTAATATTAAATTAAATAAAACACGTTGTTATTTCTTATATGGTGGTGATCATGAACTAGTAGAGTGGAGCCACTGCAAGCGCCCGTCTCATCTCCATTATTTAATTCCTCCCTGGAACTATTAATTTATTTCTCTCATACTTCGCCGAGATGAATCGGGGCCGGACAAAATAGCCGGTGGTTGCCCATATGTGATATAAATCATAAACAAAACTTTTTTTTAAATTCCGAAAATTATTTGGCACCCTTGACATTGTTTATTATAATAAAACAATATTTAAAATATGAAAATGTACGGAAGAATCGGTGTATGCAGATTTCTTGTTCGGAGAAATCATGTTCGCAATATTCCGTTCACCGTATCGAAGAGATATTGAAGTGGCCTGCATCCAATAATAGTAAATCGATAAAGACTGTTGATGAATGATCATGAAAACAAAAAGTGTTATAAGATTTTATATATCGGAATAATTTGTTTTAAAACGAATATTTTACGTCTCAAAAAAATCGAATAAACGTAAATGTTTCGTTACGCTATTTTCATAACCAGTAATAAAAACAAACACAGCAATAATGCTTACAACACCTGTGAATTATTCAAATAATTGATAAACAATCAAGACTTCGCTCTCGCTCATAAGAGAGGTTCAAGTATGAAAATATAAAAATCGCAATTAATTTAAAATGCCATTATAAATTGGGTTCGAAAAAATCAACCAATTAAATTTGCTGCTTTATTCTACTACAAAATAAATCATCGACAATAAGCTGTAAAATGCCTTCGATATTCAAATAATTATTTTGTTCAACGTTATTTCAATCAATGATTTTAGTTTTTTTTATTATTTAAATCGTTCAAATATTGTATTCTCCGTCATGTTTTTTCACTAATGTCCCGGATATCGCCTTTCAGTATTTTCAGGCTTTCAAGTGCACCGATGAACTTGATCTGATGCTTGGTAAATAAGTGTATTGCGCATAAATTAATTTATCACTAAGTTTAAAGATATTGATGGCGATATGTATCAATTTTACTGATTGTTTGATTTTAATGACGTTCAATTAGTTGGGTGAGAAATCACACAAATAAATACGATCTATGTATCTCTTTGAGATTACGTATGATTAACGTTAAAAGAACACGGAAATGGTGGGTATTTTTAATAATCATATTATTTTGATCGCTCGTCATCTATAGAATATAGCAATGGTGAATTTAGAAGATTCACCTGTGAATTTAAAATTGTCCAATAACTTAGCTGTGCTCCATTCATTTCTAAAATTTCTTTAAAAAATATCTTTGCGAACCTGACATAAATAATCAGCGGAGCGAATTTCTTTTGGATATATTTTTATCATTATAAATTGTCCGCGCGGGTTTACTGTCACGATCAGTTTAGTGCAGTGGAGGGGAACCTGCAGTCTTTTGACTTAATCAAAATATTCACATTGATCAAAAAATTATACGCAAGCGTTTGGAAAAAGAGCGTCATCAACCCATTCGTTCCGACAGTCGAAAAAAAGAAGAAGGCGGTGTCAAATTTTTCTTTACTGCGGGATTATGTTGAATCAGATAAATGAATGTGGCCTTTTGAAATGTTTAGTGTGATGAATTGGCGGTACACACAATAATTTAATTGTGATTTTCGTATACATATTCGTAATTATTGGACACTGTTCATTAGAAAGTAAATGTTTCCGAGGGACGTGTGTTAATCAATGAAAGGTGTAGAATAAATTAAGCATAAAACTTCGATGTAAAAAAGAATAAGTTTAATTTCAAATCTCATTTTTAATCTGAACCGCCCGACAGTATTTCAAGATCTTTTCAGAATAAACAAAACGTAAGCGTTTATTTATAGCAACATCTCTCATTCAAAATTACGTTTGGGCTAGTATTGTGACTTTCATACGTCATACATCATGTGGCTAAAACGCAGTTATAATATTCATTCATCATTAATAGCTAAATAATAATTCTTTATTATGTGAAAGCATTGAAAGAAAAGGCATAATTTCACGTTTCATTCAAATGTAACTTCTATAGCTCTGCAGTTTGCATGCTAGCAAATTTCTTGGGTTTATAGTGAGCCAAAAAAAGCAACTGGAAAACCCTATAGTGTTTCGCATTCTTCACGTTTCTTTGGTTTTCAAGTAAACGTGGATATATTATATTATCTTGAAAATTTTTACTTGTTGTATTTACTACACAACCAAATTTCTTTTAAGAATGCTATCGTTAACTATCTGCTCAGGGCCGGGTTATTAATGTGGACATTCTCAAGACTATAAATTTACATGCTACCAATCTTTACCTACGAGGTCAAAACCATGACTAAACATATGTATTATCTTAAAAATTGTCGCTCAAGTGAGTCGCCAGTTGCAAGGGCTGTTCGATCGATGCTGATTGCCTAGAGCAGTGGAACCTGCTGTGATTTGATCGTGCAATTCTCAAATTTTTGTAAATCCGTAAATTCCTGAGATTTTAGATTTATTTTTTTTTGAAAGAGCTAAAAAAAAGCTCTCGCGCTGTTCATTTGGGTAAATCCGTAAATTGATGGGATTTTGGATTCGAAAATTTTTGGAAGAGCCAAAAAAAAAGCTCCCGCGCTGGTAATTTTGGGAAATCCGCAAATTTCTGTGTTGTAGAAATTAACATGAAATTGTCTCAAAAATCTTCGTGAAAACTTCAGATTTCTATACAGCGACATCTATACAATATTTATATAAAAAAATGTTAAATGATTTTTTTTTAAACATATACCTATTTCCAAGTATGTATTGACAGTCAACATCTTAAAAGTGATGAATATTTCATATGTTATACCGATTTTTTTTTGCCATTATACCAATTGGGATGGCAATACCTGACAAAAAAAAATACAATCGATTTGATCTTAAATATATTTTTTTTTTTTTTTTAATTAAAATATAGCTTTAAAAATGCTTCATCGACACTGAAATCGCTCAATCTTATTAAGACCTTTGTGCAAATAATTCCAGCTGCCCTCTCGGATTCAATGTTTGTCAGAAGAACAATTATTTCATTATTGAACCCTAATTATATTTCAATTGTACTTCAACTTCAAATACCGGTGTTATTGAAAAATCACCTAAAATACCGGAATCCCGGTTTCGGTAATATAGAAAACCCTAGTGTAGATATACATGTTTTTTTTTTTGCAATACACAACCTTTATTCACAAGTGTAAAAAAAAAATACTCACCGTTTTTCCTCGCCAGCTATCCTTCCTCTTGATACGTGGCATTGTAAAAATATTCAGCTCGATTTAAATCGAAACATTTGAATATTTAATCCTTTTGCAGCATGAATAACAGAGAGTTAAAATATTATAAAATGGTAAAGTTGGGTTTATCACTGAACATTTTTTAATCAACTTTAAATCACACGTCACATAGTAATTTATACATAAATAAACAAAACTTTTGGTAGACTGAAATATTATACGGTATAAACTAATTTATCCTTTCATATGCCCCGCATTATAGATAATACATGCAGTGCTTTTTTCCATCAAACGTGGTAGAACGGCGTTCCGGCACCTTTTTTCTCGGTATTTTAATGTTTCTAATCAACATTCGCCAAAAAAAATATATTTTGTTTGGAAAACTTTTGATTTTTAGAGAGAAAAAAGACGATTGAAATTATTTTTTTAAATCAGTATTTCACAGAAAAATAAAAACAGTAAAACAATTCGATCTGAGTAGTAAAAATTAGCAAACGAAAATCAATCTCTTGGTGTTTTGAAAAGTGAAATGAATCTCAAATGGGTCATATTTTTTGTTCCACAAACGCAAAGGCGTCCACTATCAAATACGGCCAAGTCCGACTTTTAAACAAAACTGTACGACAAGTGTACGAATATAACTTAATATAATAATTTTACTATCAAAAGTAGGCAAGTCAATGCCATTTTGTTATCATACGAGCCAAGTCATTGACAGTCAATCATAAATTAGATACAGCTGACTGATTGTCATTCGGTATTTTGTATGGAATGTGTAGACGCTTATCGTTACCTGAGTTGAATTTTAGTGTAAAATTTCGTCAAAAAGTAATCCAATAAACTTTCAGCATCCTGAAAAATAAAGTGAAATTGACTTAGCCGTGTTTGATACTGGACGCATGAACTAGTTTAAACAGTTACTAATAATAATTAACCAACACGTATTACGACATACAATGGATTTACTATATTTTTTAATATAAACATTTATATATATATATATATATTACACAATTTAAACATAAGATAGCACTTGGATAAGTCAAAGATAAGAAACCAATATGACTATAGGATTTTCTGACAATAATTAGTGTTATTTATATCTAACACAAAAATGTTTATCACATGCGGGCTTTGGACTTGTACAATATACGCTTAACGTAAAACAATACAAAATGATATGTATTTATTATATTTGACAGTGTAAATAAAAATAAAAAAGTTTCGCGAAGGTAAAAATTCTTTGCAAAACAAGCCTTTTTGTAACAAATAAAAGTGACATTGGAAGAAATTTCACGAAACTCTTTATTCAGTTATACTCGTGTATGAATAAAAATTCCTTACACTTTGAATAAAAACTATTTAGATAAAATTAACGTATTTTATTATAAATTGAAAACTAGTTTCAACTAAGAATCCATCAAAAGTATTAAAAACTGTCAAAATTCATCATACTATAAAATTAATCAATTATAATATCCTGATTTATAAAGGGATACATTTGTAATGCACTTGGGAACACAGGGATAACAGTGACTAAATGTGAACATGGCAAAAAAGAAAATCACGCCCTATTATGACTCAAATCTTTGATTTAATAAAATCTACATTTATAATATTTTGAGCCCAGTATTTCCAATCGCTAAGCGGAAAACTGACGTGAGGGTGCAAATGTCGAATATTTGGCTTACTGTAAGTCCTTCATAGGGATATAATATTAACTGATAATGATTCATTAATTGTTTATCTTTTGTGTACATATAAATTAATCTTATTGCGGGGTTTTAAGTTATATCTATATCTGTCTAATAAAACTAATTTAGACTAATTTCTAAAATTCTACAGCCTTAAATAATTCTTCATTATAATTTGAAGATAGCATTATCCTGATCCAAGAGCTGTCAAGCTTTTCCAGAAAGTTAATCAAACCCATGAATTCAACAGCGGCGTAACCATTTCACGAGGGCCCAGCTAAAATGGGGGAGGGGGCAACTTTTACATGAAAAATGCGTGGGGGATCTTGTGTGACACTTGAATACACATTTTTATTTGTTTTTTTTTATTATTCTTTAGATATAAACTTGTCGGTTACAAGTGATTAATTTTGTAGCGTTTAGTCTAGGGATGGTTAAGATCTTATATTTGAGAGTATTTATTATTTGCAAACACGGCTCATTCCAAAATGGTTTAAAAATGAAACTTGAATTTCATTTTGTAAAACAATACACATTTTAAAATTACTTTTTGTTTTACATAACTTTGAAATGATATGTTGTGTGTTATAAAGCCATGTTTAAGGCTGATCACTAAAAATACTTTCAAAATTTATATTTCAATAATTTTGGAATGAGCCGGGTTTGCAAATGATAGCCTCATTTAATGGGTTTGAAAACATGTCTTTCAATATGATTCAATCCTAAATCGGATAGCGTTAGACTAACGATAATTAAGTTATATGCAAGAACAATTTGTACTAATGAAAGACTTAGAAATAACACATACAACAAAACAGTTATTTTTAAAGTTACATTTATTGTTTTGAATGTTTAGATTATTGCCAAAATCAAATTTGGCGGAAACTTAAAAAATCCCTGATAAAATTCCATCGGGAAAACTATCAGGGTTAAAAATAAAAACAATCCACGAATCTTTGGTTTTAGTCCCGCGATTTTTGGTTTTGACGAACAGGCGGGATTCCGCGATGCCGTTATTTCAATCCATAACGTATAACGCACCTTTGAGTGGTGGAAAATTTAACTTCACTTTTCGTACTCAAGTCATATTATTTTAAAAACTATTTCACGTGATATGCGGAGAGTATTATGCTGTGCACTGATAACAAAAATGAAACCATTTCAAAGTATCACACGCCTACAGTATCTTACTGTATTGCTTTATCTTTTGACGATGGCCCAACCAAATAGTCAACCGGTGAGTGTCGCGAGTATGAGTCGATAAACATCATATGCAATTAAGTCCACTTTAAACGTTTTTTTGAGATTATGATGTTCATCTATTCAAGCAGGGGGAAAATCAAATCAAGTCCATTTTTTGGTTGAACATTTGAGTTTCTTTCATTGTGACAAAGACCAAGCCATAGTGTTAATCATACATGCTTAAGTCCGTTTTTAAGCCGATCACAATGCAGTATCTGTCACGCAGAAAATCGTCGCGAATATGGTCTATGTGACTATGTGTACCCAGGTCACATAGACCATATTTGATGTGCTTCGACGAAATGTTTGTTTGAACGCGTGCTTTGAATGACGTTTTCTCGTCTTTGCATTGTTATTTTAATGTTAAAATGGAAAATAAAATGCGATTTTTTCAACTACATTTGATTTAAAAAAAAGTAAATATCGTCGCCGAAGAAGCTGTACTGTCATCTCAAAAATCTATTATTAAGATGTTATGCAATATTGTGCTATATATGTATTTTTATCTATGTCCGCTACCAATATGGAGCATATGTCCTCTTAATGGACGTATCTTAACAAAAGTTTTTCTACAAGAACCGTTCGTTACTCAGTTGCTCAGTCTTTCTTTTTCAAAGAGAGTAGTAGGGATAGAACAATAAGGCTAAGACAGGACTAGTGGTAAGCTAATCGCTGTCGCTACGTCTACTTATTAAAGCATCGGAAAGGGTGGGAGGGACATCACAAACACACATGTCTTCGAACAGAGATTGAAAAAATGCTATTCGTTCTGGGACTCAAACCCGTGAGATCCTGCACGGTAAGCCCACAACGCAAACCGATGCACCATATGACCCGTTATATTTTAAATGTATAAGTGGATAATCTAAAATAAAAACAGATTTTTCTCTTTAATATTGAAGGAAGAGGAATCTTTCTAGTAAAAACAAAGCACCTATTGTTGAAACGTCCCAGTACAGTTCTCCTGATTCATATCAAATAAATAGAATAAGTATTTATGAGAACCTCCAAAAATATTTTAACCAACGTGGCTTCCGAATGATTCAAGTGTATGGTATTGCACATTTACGTGTAACAGTTAGTATTTACTAACTAATTAGCGAGCACATGCCATGTGTTTGCGAACGCAATGTGACGTCCAAGATGAAAAAGTAATTGCATTAGCAAAAGTTCAACGTTATACATTTTTTTTTACATTTAACGAAAATAATCAAATCATTTCCGATTAATTTGGCGATGGACTTTGTGGAAGTTCGTATGTAATATAAATTAAATATGATATAACTGTGTTGTTCCACAGCTCGTGTAACAAATTGTGACACGCGTTTCGCGTCTTTAAGAATCATCTTCAGATAAATTATCGTAAGATTATTCACGATCAAACTAAAACTTGATATTAATTCTTAACTTGCCAATTACAAAAAGGAGGTTGGTTTATTTTTACCTTGAAAACCCACAAACAGTATTCGTAAAGGGTTTTTTATTAATGGTTGGTTTTTTTTCACTAAAAGTCGAAGTTTATTAATAAAGTACCTAGCTAAAATATATGCTTGAAAGAGAAATATACGCGGTCGTCTTTACCCACCCTAGACAAAAAAAATATCGGGAAACATAAAGCCCACATAGTTTCAATAGGTTGGAAAACAACCAACAGAAATATCTACAGCCTTAAAGGTGGAAGATAAAAAATACAGAAGGAAGTGCAAATAAAAAACAAAAACCTATTAAACATAAACTTCACAAATAACCCTCATACGAGTCAGAATAACAATGGAAATGCAAATAAGAAAATTAGCACTCAGTTTGTTATCATAAAAAAAACAAGGTATGTGTGATAACAAGGACGTTGTGAAAATATGAAAAGTGTTGCCATTGTAAAAATAAAAAAGTAGTTCAAGTAAAATTACTTATAATGGTATTTTTTTTTAACCATGTCCGCTTATTGGAACTTATTTCTGTTTGTTTTTCAGTGGCTTGACCTCCCTTTTTCGAAGAGAGTAGAAAATAGATGAAAAGGGCTAGGACAGGACGAATGGTAAGCTAAGCGGCCTCGCTACGCCTAATTAAGAATCGGATGGGAAGGGTATTTATACAGTACAGTCATCCAAGCCTTCGAACAGAAGCCCATAAATACTGTCCATACTAGGATTCGGACCTGTAAGCACTGTCACTGTCACCAACGACATTGACCATTCAAACACGAAAAACCACAACTAAAGTATTGCAAGAAATTAATGTAAAAGGTACTTTGATACTGAAAGCATTCAAAAAAATAGTTTTATTGAATTCTGAGGTACATAACTGCAAGAGTTCAAGCGAGTAATTCAAAAATTTTAAATCATATTTGTTATGAATAATTATTAGTTGGAACACGTGAAAACTGCCGCAGACTGTGGTTACCTACTCAGCATATGCTGAATATTGTTCATGAGCAGTGACTCTTGGATTTAAATACATTTTCATATAACGGATCAATTTTCACAATTGCCTGAAGAATTTTATGTTTAAATTGTACAAAACAAATATAAAAACAATGAATTATATTAGATATATTTTCATTATAAAATAAAATATTTTAAATTATTTAAATTTAGAGCAGAAATATTTATTTAAATCACTATTTAACCTTTTTACGACCACAAAGCGAAATATCATCTAGCGGTACATAGGCGAAAATAGGCACAAGATGATATTTCGCTATTCAGTTGTAAAGTTTAAAAGGGTTAACAAGCTAGTAATAAAGTGTAAAAAAATTACTAAAATACTGTTAGTTTATTAAAAATAACGGATAGTATATAATTTTAAAAAATCCATGTCACTACTTACAAAGCCTGATTTGGTCTTCTCATTTCGAGACATCCGTGAAGATGTCACGACTCTGTCTCGGGGAATCTATAAAACAAAATAAATAAGATAACAAAGTAAAATATGTAAGTATCAAGTATTTTTCTTCAATTAAAATAAAAAATATAATAAACGATGCATGCAACAATAATTAATTGGAATTGTTTCAGATAACACCTTTCATAAAATATATTATATACTGGTTTAAATATACAAGATTTCCATTGTCCTTTAATGATATTTTAGTTTAGGCGGAAGAATAATTGGAATTGATCTCATATTTTTTTCTGTTGGTTACTCAATGAAAAAACCTGCAACGGTATAATCAAATAAATTATATATTTTTTCAAAAAAGGGAGAAATATACATTATTATCAATTATGTGAATGTATCAGTATTTGAAACCATGATGTCAAATCACTGGATTACTTACATTGTAATTAATAATTTAAATTTAATAGCAAAACTTTCTTTAAAACTAAAAGATATTCACAAAAAACCCTCTACTAAAAAATCTTGTTTTTTAACATGTTATGTGGCTGTTACGAACAAAATTTTACAAGCAAATATGTAAAATTGTATACTAACTAAACAAGTATTTTCATATTTTCCCTATTTATCATTTTTATTAAGATATGTCAGAGTACTACTGTAATATAAATTTTAAATGAGTTACAGATAGATAGACAGACAGATAAATCAAGAAAAATATATAGTGTAGTGTTGTTAAAAATAATATTCAATGACACATTCATAGTAAAAGGTCAACATAGGATGACCTTTATTATAAATATGAGGCATTATTTTCGTCTTTTAAGTATTTATTTTTATCAATTCCATTGTGCATTCCATGTATGGGTCACATTGTGTGGGTGTGTTTGATTATACACATCAAAAATGGTTTGAATATTGTTGTCAGCAACGTCATATCACTTTTTTTATTTGTATAACTATGTTTGCTTCCTATACATGAGCTTTCACTAAAAGTGGTTCAAAAGTAGGTATTTGACGAGGACTAATTGAAAATAATAATTAAAAAAAGCAATGGTTAATAGTTTTAAAAAAGATTTTTTTTTAATACATGTCTGCTCCCAATGTGGAGCATATGGCCTTTATTTCAACAGAATTTTTCTACGAGAACTGCGTGTTACTCAGTTGCTCAACATCTTTTTTTTTAAGAGAGTAGGGATAGAAAGGATAAGGTTAGGACATTACTTGTGGTTGACTAATCACTCTTGTTACACCCAGTTATTTTAGGATTGGAATGGAGGGGGGGGGGGAATTTTTGAGACATTGACCACTCTCATTAAAGTGCAGCTATCATATTTGAAACTTATTACAAATATTTTATAAGTTAAAAATAAATAAAATCTACTTATTATTTATTTGTATTGTACTTCAACAAGCACGCAAAGTATTAAATTGTGTTTCTAGCATTTCCCTGCATTTGTCAAATCGATAAGCCTCTTAAGGAGATATTAACTAAATAAAACTCAACTCTTTCATTCATCAAAATTCAAGAAACAAAATATTTATAAACACATCAGTGTCATTTTTGTGATGTTTTTGAATATACATTCTGATAGTAAGCGGTGTAATAACATTGCATTTTTTTAGTAGTGTAATTTATTTATTGCATGAACAAATTTCCTAATAATAACAAAAAATTGCGTGATAATGGATTGCATTTAATATTATTATTTATCAATTCCGTTAACATCCTGCCACATTACCGCAAAAGGTGCGGTATATATCGTAACCTTACCATGTAGGAATATTTGCACAACCGACTTTGAAACACAATGCACAATCGGTCAAGTTGTGAAATTTTCACTCATATAATAATTATAACCGTCAGTTAAATTACATTTGTTGCCAAATATATTTTAAAATGTAGAAATACAAATTGACGCTCGATAACGTTATAGATGCTCTAGCGTTTGATAGAATGACAGGTGTTAGTAGAACACAAATAAACAAGTGGTTATTTCCGCGGATAATCATTAATAAATCAATGTTACATTATCTACTTTGTTGTATATTATTACTCACCATTGATTTATTCAAAATATCAAAAAGAATAACTAAAACATGATTCACAAACACGTCTACTTTGTCCGCTTATGTCAAACTTTCTGAACTGTCAACATAGTCAATATTATAACCTACAATCTCATTTTATATTATGTTTATTGGATCCGTCATTCAGAAATACTTAAAACGAATATGGTAAAATGATGGACAGACTATTTCTTACCATTTGTAAACATGGAATTAAATGTAGGAATGTATAGTTTCACGAAAAACTAAAAAACATGAACACAACACAAATTTTAGCCAAGCCCGTTCAGTATTATTTTTTTTAGAAATGTCGACAATTTGAGGTGATGTCATTGTATCCAGATGGCAACACTGCTATTATCAGTGCGACCAAAAAATAACATTTTTTAACGGTCTTTGGCTGGTAGTTTGGACTACAAAACCTCTGTATCGATAACAATTCAACATGATTATTATGAAAACAAGGGAATATGAAAGCTGTTTAACATGCTTCTTCTATATATTATTTAATAGAGGAACTATATACACAAATTATATATATTACAATATATAACTTAATAAATATGAGTGCTATCAATCAATAAAGACAATGTATTTTTTATTTTCGAGAGATGTAATTAAACCATCACACGTGTTTGTTTTGCCAGCGGTGTTTATAAGTATACTGCGTTTATTTTATAAACACTGCATAATGTTGTGTAAAGTTTATTTCTTAAAAATGAAATAGCTTGTTGAAAGTTTGATCGATAAATAAATGTACAGTACAAGTAACTATGAGGTTTAAGAGGGACATAACACAAGTTCCATAATGCATGTTTACATTCAAAAGACGTTCATGCATATTTGAAATTTTGTAGTTTATAACGCATATATGTTTCTTCTTTAAACACGAAAAACTATAAAATTAGAAAATACACATTGAAACTGTTATAGTATTCGACATTTGATCAAAATTCTCAACACGTGAGTCTATTATCCTTTATTAAATCTTCATACATTTGTCACCTAATTCATGGTTATGAAATAGGCTACATATGTATTACATTACTTTGAGGGCTTAGATTTTAGAAGTTAAGGCGGCGCATAATCTTAAATAAATAAAACGCTTTTGTTTTTTATACGTAGATAAGATTTCTGAAAAAAAGTAGTACTTATTAATCTTTCTTAATATTATTATTTTGCTATTTTAATATAATTTAAAGATTTTGAAGATTATCGCAAGAAACCACTGGAGAACTATTTTTCGTGATTATAAAAAAATGTTAAAAATCACCATGAATATTTATCGCATGTGAAATAGCTATTTCTTGAAATATAAAATGTACTATAACACCATTAAAAATAGTGATCGCCGATTAGTTCTTTCTAACCATATCATATTATGCATTTAAATATGTAAGCTTAGATACCGATAATGATCTTTGGTAGTGATATTAACAGTGTTTAAAGTAAGTTTTAGTACCCAACTATTTTTTTATATATGTATGTACATATGGATGCATTTCGAATTTTTGGCAAATTTTAGATGCAAAAGTATCAATTTAAATTTCTTAATCATCTAACGTATCAATTAATAATGATGAATTCAATTCAATTCTCATAAATTTTATTATTTTTAATATTTTTTATCATATTTATCATAAAGTAACCATTTTTAAAAATAAATCCTAAATATTAGTATACTTACATACTTACACATGCATTGGAAATTCCAGACAGAAAACAATTGAGAAACAATTTTATAGTGTATTTTGAATTCTTAATTTTATTAAAGAAATGTCAAAATATCAAATCTGATATCAGATAGTTTTTCTCTTTTAAATATCAACTAAACGCGAGCAAGATGGCAAAATCTAAAAATAAAAAAGGGGTAAACTTTAATAAAATAACATTTAAAATAAGCATATTTCACCCAGGGAGAAAATCATACACATCTTGTTATATTCCTAAATGTAAATATTGTAATCGGAGGCAGATTAAAAAGGGTGTCAATGGGGAAAATAAGTGCGTTCAACCACCTCCGCAAATATTGGCAATAAGGTTTAGTTTTTAATCAAAAAAATCACTCAACCCATAAAACATAGGTACACCCAAATCCCGATTTACGAGGAATCATTTTAACGCGGGCAAAGAAAATGCACTTGGTGGGAAGTATCTATGCTCTATTATTCAATATAAATCGACAACGTTGAACGCATGCATGGAATTAATTTAGTCAGAATTTGTTTCAAAATTAAATATAATAGAAACAAGACATGAAAATATTTCTCTTATTATAAATTGATAAAGTCACAATACGCCAATTTTGCCTTTTTAGTTTTTAACTTATTAAATAATAAACATAAATTTGTATGTGAGTCAATTTCTTCATGTTCATTTGAGCGGCTATTTTTAACCTTTCTATGGGTAGATCGAAGTTTGTGTGTCAATAAATATGTTATCCAGGCATCTGTAAAGTAAGATGTAAGTCATAGGATTTTTTTCTTTTCAGAAAAAAAAGATGAAGAAGTCTGAAAAAAAAGCATGGTTGGAGCAAATGGCTGCTGAATTAAAAAAGCAACAGGAAGAAGAAAGGTGATCCAAATTTTCTAAGGCGTTTTTTGATTTGAAATTTGAAAACAATTCTTAATCGATTTTGGTGTCGGAATCATTGATGTGTAACATTATTTTTGTTTCAGATTAGCGTACCTTGCAGCAGCAAAAGAAAGACGTGCGGCACACAGGAAAGCTACCCAAGAGCTGGCCAAAAAAGACGACGCAGAACAAGCTATCAGGGACGTGGTACTCAAGAGAGTCGTTGAAATGTTTCATGGTACAAAATATTTTTAAAAAACTGACTATTCAATCGAATTTTTGAACTTTAAAACAAAATATTATTACGTATCTTTTCAGTTTCAACGTTGAAGAAACAAGCATTTGAAAGAGCACTGAGACAAGAAGAGGAGGTAAAAAATACATGTTATTTTACCTGTTTTAATTTCTCGAAAAGTTTAGAATTAGATGACGTGAAATGAAAAATGTGATAATTTTAAAAAAGAAATTTAGAATAAAAAAATATTTACAATGTTTTTATCATCCAATTATAATATACAGAGAACGTGTAAGAGGTACGAATGTGTAATAGGTACGTGTTGTCTAATAAGTCCTGATTTTAATATCAAATATTCATTTGTTATGAATAATTTTAAATCTTCAGCACGGATGTTTACGATATCTGTTCTCCCCGAGTTGGTCTCGAGCGACTCCTGTGATGTTCAGCGAACTTCTCAAATATTTCAAGACTTTTCTAAAAAAATCCTATAACATTTTTTTCTACGAAAACATCATCCAAATTTATATTCTGATCGTAGTAATTTTTTGTGTTCTTGAAATAATCAAACTAAAAAATAATTTTATACAAAAGGTGATACTTATTTCAGTGGAAAGTATACCTAGCGGCTGATGGAAGTCCAGACCCTCGAAGTCCACCTCAGTTGACATGCGCTCTGCATCGCTGGAGAACTGAGAGAAATGACAACCAAACGGACGATTCCGAATTCAAATCCGCGCAAATGAGAAACAGACAACTTCAGCCGGTAAATAAATTTGTCGAATATAACTATCGTAGAATCATTGTTTCATGTTCGGTGTCCGAATTTAGAACTAAAATTCTCCGCAAAAAGTCCACTAAATTATCAAGAAATGTGTGAATAGAGAAATTGACCTAATCTAAGCGCAAAATCTAAAATTGTATTAGGTATTTACGTTTCAGGAATTATTTATGTAGCACAACAATAAAAAAAACATTTGAAACTTTCTAACACAAGCGCACAGAAGTCATAAAATATTTTTGATATTAAAAATAATGACAACTCCAATGTGAAGTTCTTCAGAACCAGTCCGTGGGAATGCTCAGAAATTTAAAGAAACTTAACATCATACCACTTACGACATTCATGCACTAAACGGGAAACTTATAACATTTGATAAATTATTATTATATATATCCCAGTCACCCAAAATGTTTAATATGAGTGGAAGACCCATTCTTCACTTAAACACTCTCTTGAAATATGAAAAATATCTCTAATAGAACAAAGATTTTTTTCTTAGCTTAGTACAAAATCGGGATAGCTAAGATGAACTAACTCAGGAATGAGACAATATTGATCTCATGAACTAATTTTATTAGAATGACTTTTTAGTTTTCATTTTCTTACCTCTACCATGATTTTAAAATTTTTGGACAAGACGTAAATATGTATTTGATATACTACGTATTGTCTTGAAAGAAAATTCAGCTTGGTGTATTACAATTTTTTGGTCGTTTTTTTTGTTTAAGATTCTGAAAGTTTTAGATGAAGTAATTAAATATCCAGATGACTTGTTATCGAATCAGGTTCGGGTTTTTAAAGAGGTGAGTGATTAATCAAAAATTTTGATTTGCAAACAAAAAATATGACAAATGAAAATAAAAAATACGTGCTTATATTGTAGCTTTTAGACCAACGTGATAAAATTACATATTTTAGGTTCGCGGAGAGATGTGCACTGAGTCGAACTTTGTGTTACAAAGAGGAACGAGGCAGTGGGCTTGGGCTGCGCCTTCACTGGGAGAGGTTCGCCATAACCACGGCGATATTCCAGCAACACCACATATTCTTACATTGTGGGCTAGAGCTCCTCCTCCAAAGTCAATGCCGAGACCCCATGACCCTCCAAGGTATCGATTGGATTATTTTAATATTTATATACAGAATAATACAATTAATTATTTTGTTTTATTTACACAATCAACTGGTTGAAACACTGATAATTTTCTTGGCATTTGACAGTCCAGCAATAGAAGTGGACTTCCCTGAGATGGGTCTGCAAGTAACGCTACCAGGGGGGCAGTCCTGGAGAGGTGCCGTTTTAAGAGCCATTTGGTGTGTGCATGATAGACTCTCAGGAATTAGTCCAGAACAGGTCGATCCAATAACGCCAGCATCCATAAGAGGGAAAGGTGAGATTGAAGAAACACAAGCAAACTTTATAAAGAAAGATAATACAGAAAAGTTTATATCTTTCGTAATCGTGTGTTAAGAAAAAAATACTCTTTCTTTTGTGATATTTTGCAGATCTTTATAGTTTGACTCGCTTAGAATATGAAGGAGTTTGCAGAATGAGAAAAGAGCAAGCGGAAACTAGGAAAGCCTTCTATGATGACATCAAAGCTAGGACTGAAATCTTGCAGAACACCATAAATGAAGATAAGTAAGCGACAGTTAAAAAAATAAGTTACAATTTTAATAATGTATCCTTTTGTAAAAAAAATGCATTGGATAACTTGTACACACACTTTAACACACTTATTTTGTCACGAAATTTATTTAAGTATTGTTGTTTAATCAATTGAAATTGTCGATTTCTTTAGATTTGGTGTTTTAAAAGCAGAGAAGCTTGAAATCGATCGTTTGGCAGGAGCGGAACCTGGTTTTGTAATGCTGCCTAGAGATATTTTAATTAAGGAAGAAGGTACGAACTTTTTTAATTCTTTTTCTCGTCACGCAAAATGATTAATTCTTCTCTTAATGATTAGTAAAGACAATAATAAGTAAGGGCTTATTAATAAAACCGTAAAGATATACATATCTATAATACATACCTTATTATTCAACAAGTCTCCAAAGGTTTCGATTTTTTCTTAAATTTCATATTACTTGCTTGTTGCTTGACGCTTCTTAGCAACTAACAAGACATTTCTTGAGATCGATGTGTTTTGGAATTCTTGGATATCCAATATTTTTCGGAAAGAAGTAAAGTTTAACTTAAATAATACAACAAAATATTAATTATAGTATATTTTTTTTTTCGGTGCTGATTTTTATTTATATTATTTTATAATATACAAGGAGACTTATTTTGTTTAATGTAAATTTATTTCTTTTCTTAAAATGAATTGACAAATTATGGTGTAATCATTGTATAAAACAGTGTGTACTAGAATAATACGTGAATCTTGAATACAACATTATCTGCACAATTTAAAAACTTCAAGAGTTAAAATCACTGTGACTTGTGAGATTTGTATTGATGATAATATTATATTACATTGATAGTGAAACGTTCATTTTTTTAAATTATATCACATTCTGGCTCATCTTCATCTTATTATAGACAATAGCATCATTTATAACTAAGAGATAACTTGTATACTTTCCATTTTGCTTCGCAATCACAAATTTTATATTTTAGTTTTTGTTTTATGTAAGCTTAAAAATGAATATGCATATAATTTTTAGAGGATGAAGACGCCCTTTTTCTCAAAGAAATCTCAAAGAAAGAGCGCAAAGCAGGAACCATCAGTCTTCGAAGTCATAGGCCTTGCGGAGGAGTTCTGTCCATTGAGCTTATGCACCTTCCACCGAGACCTAAAAGGATGCGAGGCGACCTTACGATCACACTTCGTGAGTTTTCGGCTTAACTTTATAATCGTCTATTAGTATAACATATAAGAGTATAATAACATAAATAAGCTATGATAAACTGGCATATGAATCTGTAAAAATGATTGTGTTTATCTCCGTGACTATTTTCCTTTTCGCATGGACTTTTAGTCTCTCCACATTTACCTTATTCCCAAACTCCCAGTACCACAATTTAAAAGACATAACTGACGTCATTTCAGAATATTATACGTTGATGAATCAAGTCATGGATAAGAAATCTATAAAACGACATTATTTTTCTGGAGAGTTAAGGGCGATTTCTGACGACTTCAACTCCGACGTCAAATCTGCCTAAAAAAACTATACATTATGATTGTGAATCTGAGCGCGGTTCAGCTGTGCCCTACTTTACTTTAAAATAGAATACTGTTATATCGATTACAATTTTACAGTGTTTTTTTTCGGACGGCATTACGGTCCCTTTTACTTGACATTTTTAATGTTTCAAATCGATTTTTTGTTTTGCTCCTTTGACACTTTTTATTCTTAAAAATACGTCGGTCGGTGGTCACTCGAAGGAAGACGAGGTTTCCGTGACAGATCTCACAGATTACTGGCCCAGTACGAACAGTATTTTTTTCAATCGATTTCTGTTCGAAGGCATAGGTGTCTGTGATATCTAAAAAGTTTCCTCCGACTCTACCAATCTTAAAATAAATGTGGCAAAGCTAGAGCGATTAATTGACCACTAGTTCTGTCCTAGCCCTGTCTTTCTATCCTTGTTCTCTTCGAAAAAAGAGGAAGGTTGAGAAACTTAGTAACAAACAGTAAAAAAAAACTTCTGTTGAACTACCTCCATTAGGAAGCCATATTCTCCACATTGGGAACGGACATGGAAAAAAACTTTGTTTGAAAAAAAAAAGTGAGTTATACCACATTTCTTTTCAAAAAAGCACTGCAATTTTACATGAATAAATAATTAATACATAGGTGGCTTTTATATGACACAAAATAAAAAAATAAATAGGATTTCTTTATTAAAATTTTACAAGTTATTTCACTTCTTTGCTCATTGATTTTTACACAATGCAGATTCAATCAATGGCACCAATCAAATTAATTTGAACCACAATATGTTAACCCCCATAATGAATTTGTATTCCATAAAAAAAACACCGTTGCTTATTAACATGCCCAATAAACGTACTCCACGTAACGTTTAGTTTTCATTCGCCCTTATCTTTTGGAGATCGTGTAATCTGCGAAAGCATACAAAGTTGTAATATATACTCTCATTGGAAACAGAAAATCCCTTTATCACGGTATCTTGTGACGTTCTGTGAAAATTTCATTTCATCTTTTTTTTGTTTTTGTCATCGAATATCAGACGTCACGCTATGCTAGATCCTCGTTCCAATGATAGGTTTTTCCCGTGTAGAATTGATTTTTTGAGCCGTTTCCAAAACGCAGCTTTCTCGTTTTCTCCTTTTGGCCAGACTATATATGTCTTCGTCATCATCAGATAGTGCAGGGTGTTCGGTCTTCTTCTTCGGGGAATGTCTTCAAGAAGCACCAGGATAAGCTGTTCTCGGCGAGTTTCCAGTAACCTAAAGAAGCAAAATAATGCTGCGTTTTTTATCACTTACAAAATAACGTTTGCTTACTTTTTTTAGAATTTTGCTACCCATCTTTTACCCAGCGGACATTTTCGGTTGCCATATTAATTTAACATATTATAACGGCTATTTTATGTTGGATTTTAGCCACATCTTTTGGCATTCCGCGGTTTGTAATTTGACAACTGTATTGCTGACATCCTTACCTGTGTTGCGCAAGATGCATTTCAAATTGACACCATTGACTCTGAAGAAACTGATTAGATACAACCATTAGTAAAGCTCGAGATCGATCCATGCATGATATGATGTTCTCTAAAATTGAAAGCCCCACCTGAAAAATAAAGCTGAGTTGAGATAAGAAAGTCAGAATGTATTGGAAGAGTTAAAAGATAAATAAGATAGACCGATATGAAAACTTTGAACAAATAACTGACATGAATATTTCAAGCAGATTAAAAGTGACAAAACAAACAATATGTTATAGTTATTGCAATACTAAAATCACAACCTTTCGAATTTGATTGTGATACATTCAGATACAGTCATTGACTGATCTAGAGGAGGGTGGCCATGATGGTAATGGCCACCCCCTGAGAAGAATTGGCAACCAACGATCACAACTTATCTCTATATCTGTAATTTTTATATGAATGAAGGTTTTATGTGTGTGTAACACAATTTAAATAAAATCGTTACTTGATAAATTATTTATGTCTATGAAAATTTCACATTTTATTATGTAGGATCAATATTTCGAAATTTAGTGGCCATTCCTTCGCGTTTTTCTTGGTCCGTTGAACAAATCGGTGTCGTCAATTCATCACCATCTTTGGACACAAATAAACATTGCCATCTTTTCATCACAAAACAAATAATATATATTCTTGCCTGAAAATCCCTTTCATGCAGACAAACACTGATGCAAGCATTCTTTTCAATCTCTGGAAGGAGCTCGTCTAACACCCAGGATCTGTCATCCTCGCAGTAGCTCACAAACACATCGTACGTGTATTCATTGTCGTTCTCTGAAAGGTGGATTTATAATCATGTGTTTATAAAATCGACATATTTATAACCAGCTATCTAGCCCAAAATATCACCAAATGGACCAGAACGGAGAATCTTAAATGTGGATGATTTAACAGTAAATATCCAAGTAAAAGGACAATAACTGCCTTAATCAACGGTGTGTTTTGAAGATTTATAAAAGCTGTATTTAATCAATTGCAATTCTATTTGGGTCTACTTTGATTATTTTTTACTAGGTTTTAATTATATATGTTACCATCACAAAAGCTTCCGAGTTGTTATTTCGATAAGGAAATAAGCTCAATAGTCTTAATTATACATACAGGGGGATGTTATATTATATTATGAAGTTTTCTTTTATAAAAATAATTCGGAAAGTAAGTCAGCTTACCATCAAGAGATCCTTCCTTCCCAAGAATGCTAAGCATAGCAGCGTTCTTCACCATCAAGAAAAAGTATCTGACGTACCACCACTTCCAAACCAGAGTTAAAATTGACATTAAAACGCCGCCTATAATTGCTATGCTCACTATGATTATAGTCATTGTATTAAAGGGGTTTTCGGGACGTTTCGGATCTAAATTGACGCTTTCACACTCTGCAATATTATCAAAGGTCCATGGAGCATTAGAATCAGAGTCTGTGCACCTGTAATCGTGTTCTGAGTAATCGAATAGACGAAATGTAAAGTTGAATATTTCCTCCAGCGGTGGAAGTGGTTCTACTTCCACGTTATTCGAGCCGTCTGGAAACCATATTGACGAAGACGATGCTGAATTGATTAATTCAATGTTTACAGTGTTCGACATCAAATCTTTTGAGAACGGCATTAGTTGTACTAAACCTTTCTGTATCAACATGCTGTAATATCTGTAAGCATTCTGAAAATTTATCACTTCTTGAACACTTTCATTTCTTCGTAAGTTTTCATTGCCGCTGGTATATTTTTGATACCAAACGGGATATTCTTTGACTACGCTGATTCTATCGCTTTCGTTCTCGATTATTCTGTTCATTACGTGCTTCAACACGCAAGTACAAACTAAACCGTTGGATGCAAGACTTAAGAATTTTAGGTTGCGCATATCATGGACCATTTTCATAGACAATAAGCTTAGACTATTTTTGCTTAAGATAAGCAGATCAAGAAGCGGCATATTGAGAAATATATGATTGTTCCAACTGGATATTCGATTGTTCGCTAAATCGAGAATCCTTAATTTCTGTAGGTTATCCAACATGCTTCCGTCCAAAGTGACAATGTCATTGTCGTTCAGCGCTAAGACTTCCAAGTTTTTGAGATTCGTTATGCTCTGAGTACTTCGAATACCCAGATGTTTGGCATATAAGATCAACAGTGTGTCTTCGATGCCTTTGAATGCCTCTGACGACAAATCTTCCAAGCCAATGTTTCCCGAGATATCCAAATATTTAAGTGCTGTCTTAGAAAACATTCCCTTGCGGATGGATGGAAAACTCGTGTAACACAATGACAGGCGCTCCATTGCATAATTGAGCTGATCAAAGACTGTGACGCAGGTTTGCACTATTCGTGTGAAAGAAAAATCTAATGACCGCAATGAAATAAGTGGAATAAACGTGCCCCTGAGTATAGTCGTACCTTCTACAACGACGCTTTGGTTGACGCCTAGTTTCGGTATAGTGTTTCGGCTTATATCTAAATGAACAAGTTTTCTTAAGCCATTGAACGCTGAAGAATATATCTGAATAATTTTGTTGTGTGACAAATATAATCTCTCAAGTTTCGGGGCCGAGGCAAATGTGTTGTCGTCTAGAACCTCGATGGAGCAATTCCGCAAATCGAGCTCGATAAGACTCGATAGATCTATCGAAGCCAGGTCTTCGGCCCATGTCGATCGTTCTGAAAGAATATAAATTGAATATAATGATTCTCAAACAACTTGGTGAATTCATTCTACAATACTTATAAGTAGGGAATCCAATCCCGGGATCCTGTACAGTTTTTGATACATTTCAATCCCGGGATTAGAAGACATGTTCCCGAAACTTTCAGGATTGGTTTTTTTATAAAACAAACATGTTGGTTTTCAAACCGAGCAGCAGTTTACATTATTTGCGATAAGACTTACCGTATACAAAAATGTAATTGGATGCCTAACGTATCAAATTTCTTCATCGCATTTATTTGAATACATTTTAAAATAGTAATAATTTTTCGGTACCTTTGTTTTCTACATCTTCTTAATAAATGTTATCATATATCAATCGTAGGGTTTGTTTTGCGTAATTCAATGTTTCTTTTGTTCTATTAACATCAATTATGTAATAAAACTCGCGACTAAGGTTAATCAATAACCGCCTATATTGTTTAAAAGTTTTTTCGACTAATATTATTCCAAGAGTTGAAAATCAATTCTCACTTTGACCATTTATATTGAATGTTCTTATTATTTTCACTGAAAAAAATGATCTTTCTACAAAAGCACTTGTCGCCTGATATGATAAATATAAATATATATTTTATTGGTTCTTTGCACAATGAAATCGTAGACTAAATGGCGAAACAATTGATGATCTGGTATTAACTTAGGGCATATTTTAAAATAATATTAAAATTACTTAGTGTTCTCTTAGGTACTCTTGCAGTCTGAACTAGGTGGATACTTTTCTATTTTTACAGCTATCGACATTAATTATTTTAAGTTATATTGCCTATTTTTACATAGTGTATGCATATTAAGTTCGTTTAATAATTATGGCACATATTTTTTACTAGTTATTAAAAAATCCACTCATTCACCTGTACATCTTTGCTTAATTTATTTGTCACCAATATTATCAATTTTTATTTCTTAAAAAAATGTACTGATCCCGGGATCGAAAAATTCTAATCCCGAAAACCCGGGATCAACATTTTGACTCGGGATTGGATTCCCTACTTATAAGTAAAGTATTGGCAGTATGCTTGATACTGATTCACTGTTATATAACCGCAACGTTCGGCCCGCAAAGAACGCCAATGTGGCGGGCGCGGACCGAAAGTGCTAGGTACTTTTTTACTTTTAACAGCTTATAGTATATGCACGTCACTCAATTTAGTAAATTTCGGTTAAGCTGGACGTAGCGCTAGCATTATGCTTTTTAAAAAACTCACTCACCTGGAAAATAAAACAGCGAATCTTTCTCCGGAACTGTCTCCCGCCAAGAAGTTGCATTGATGGTGAACGAGTATAAGGGTATTTCTCCGATCTTTGTCGACCCTGAGGTAAATTGACTTTTCTCAAAGTTGTTTCCAAATAGTGACAGATATCGTAAATTCCGCCAGGGCGCGTCCGTGCTCCACGATTCATCGTCGGCGTGATTGTCTGTTGAGGCTAAAGGGATCCTGACGAATCGAATAATTATTAGTCATGACATTTTTCAAAGTGTAAATATACAATGATTTCATATCGAATGGAGATAGCCAAAGTTTTGACTCCTAATTTCTGGACCAGTCAATTCATAACTGGCCACGGTCACTTCGCTGCCAAGCTCTTTCAGCTTGACCGGTTTGTTAATAGTCCAACATTTAAATGCAGGAATATGATTCCGTATCACATCACATCTGGGAAAAATTACTCAAGACGATACGACTGGTTGCATCTAACGCAAATTGACCTTCAAGAAATTCACCGCGTGTTATGGGAAGAGAATGGAATCCAATACATAAAAGCTTTTCTTTTTAACTTCATTATTTTGTTTATCATTCTGCACACTGTAGTGCATGCAATCAAGTCTTGAGAAATTTATTCCCGGAACATCCCTGGCAAAAATTTGAACACGGATAACGCTGTTACGCTATGGAATACACCCTGTAAAAAGAGTGTGAAGCCGTAGGAGGTTGTGGTCTGTGCAACATTAAGCACCCTAGGGTAGTGTTCCGCAAACTTTTTGTGTTCAAGGTACGCCTATCAAATCAAAAAATTGTAGAGGTACACCAAAGAAAAAGCAATGTTTATTTAATATTTATTTATTACTAAAATCAATATACCTAATATGAAAAGATGTTTAGTGAGAAATGTGAGCCTGTTTAACTGAGCACAGGCGATCAAAATTTGGAGCAATCGTTGATAAGGCTGCTCTCATATCTTTATTGATCGTCCTCAGGCGTTCTCTTTTTTTCGATTTAATAGTAGTGAGAGTTGAAAATCCCAATTCGCATAAGTAGGTTGTGGCAAATGGTAATAGAACTGCAACAGCACGCTTTGAAAGCAGTGGATATTCATTTTTTTATATGCAGCCAAAAATGTGCTACCTCTACTTCGGAAAATTTTAGTTTTAATGTCCGATCAGTTTTTAACTCCATCAATTCTTCCTGCTCGTTTATCGGTAAGTGTCCAAGGGAAATGTTATCCGAGAATGGATTCCGTACCCAGTCCATAGGTTGCAGGTCACACTTAGGAAAATAACAGTTCATTTTTTCTGCTAATAGCTCCAAGTGTTTCACTATCAAAGCCTGCACTTTTTTTTTCTGAATCGGCAGCCATGACATTTGGAAACATTTCATTACTACCATTGACAGAGTGGCTGTTCCATAACACCAACTTAGCGCGAAAGCTTTCAGTTTTGTCCGAAGACGTTAAAATATTAGAATTCCTGCCTTGCATTTTTATTAAAACCTTGACTTTTTTCCGCGGCACACCAACTGATGACCACGGTACACCAGTGTGCCGTGGCACACGCTTTGCGGAACACTGCCCTAGGGAATATAAAAGATTTTAAAAATTCATTTCATATATGACTTTAAAAAAACGTGAGCCTAGTGATTGAGATTTGAATACATTGAAAACAAGTAAGTTGGTATGTTACTATAAAAATCTTGTACATGATAACATAGTGGTGCTTAACCTTTTCTAAGTTACTTTTCACTTTTTGTCATAAGAAAAAAATAGCGGTGCACCAAAATCAAACTTGTAGAAAACATAGAAAAAAATGCGAACATAATCTTTGTTACAAATTTAACAGATTGTATAACAGTTATACAACAAAAAATAATTGAAGAAAAGATATACATATCGACTGTAGAAAGGGAAAAGGACGTAGCCCCCAGTTTTTTCAAAACAGCTTTCTGTCAAAAGGATGTAATCTGAAAATGCCGAATTTGCATCTAAATATAGCTATTAAAATTTAAAAAAGAAGGACCTGAGAAATTGCGATAAAGAAAAAGACATAAAAGGGGTTGTTTCTTGAAAAGAATTTAAATTAATATCAGATAAAGTCAATTAAAAACCAGTTTATTAGTCTCCATGCATTAAAAGGTTGTGTATATTTCATAATTTGCCTTTGACCCAAAATCACCAAAAAACGTTTTTTGTGTCTCCTGTAAAATTTGTTATGTGTGAGTTACGTCATTTTTCCTTTCCACAGTCGATATGAAAAACTGAACTAAAATTACCCTTAATAAAATGGAGATTATTTTATGTGAAAATCAATTAATCTGAAATCTGAGCTTGTCAGCTTTAGATTAGTTTTAATATTTAGAAACCAACCTCACGCAAATATGATGTTAAAAACTGTAACAAGATTTCTAATGTCTTCATACGACTTGAGGTTGCCTCAAGTCGTATGAAGAGCCTTGAGGCGTGCGTTCGATTGGGCAAAATCGATTCGTCGACTTTCATAATTCCATTCATAAAAGCATTTTTTCGGTGTCACCGATTCGCAGATTTTTTTAGCTTATGCCACCTTTTCCATAGTGCACTTGCAACAAGCTCACGGTGCACCGGCTAAGAACCACTGTTCAATAACATATGTATTTCCAATGCTTATGCGACCGCTAATCAAAAATAGCTAAATTGTTATTAAAAAGTGTGTTTTAAATAAAAAAAACAATTTCTGGAATTACAATCAAAAGATATATGTGGTATATATTATCTATTATATCTGTTTATTATTAATATTACGATAAATATTAAATTATAGCGTTTGTATTATGCAGGTGTTTTTATGTCTTATAATTTCGGATGAGTTTACAAAATGTAATCAATAATAATGTATTATTGATTACATTTTGTAAATGCCGGCTAGTAAATAGTAAAACTTTTTTCTTGGACTTTTAAGTACGATCACGTCTTTATTTGGTGTTTTGGTGGATTGCATATTTTTATTTTACGGAAATAACACTATTGCAATATGTATAAACTGAGATTTCTTCACTTATACGATACTTTGGGTCCTTGTGAGATTTTTTTAAAATTAGTCACTAACTAAATATTTTTATATGTGATTCTAAATTATTTATCCAATGTCACCAATCTTTTCCAAAAATAATTTACTTGTTTATGCTGCAAAAGTTTTTGAAAAATACAAATTTATAACAGCTAAAGAATTTAATAGTTCCAGATTATTAATGCTTTCGTATATTTAAATGTTTTTAATATTACAAATATTATATTATTTACAACGCACTTTTTGAGTAAGAGTGAGATAATCTTGGAAAGGGCTGAAAGGGGGAAATTAATTCTTAGCTATGGTTTAAATGGAAACGGACCAAAATATAATAACTTGAGAATCCTGACTATAACATATAATAAATTCATCGCCTAATGACAGTTCTCTAATGCCGATAACAATATTATACAAAGCTAATCATTTTTTGGTAGTGTATGATGAATATTAAAACACATTTGCTACATCAGGTGTATTGTTGGAGCGTAAGAAAAAGTACAGAACGTCACAATTACTAGATGAAAATCTCATAGGAAACCCATAAGTCGCTTTTTAAAATAGGTAAAGTTTAATTTATTTCTCCCGCACAAATTTCTTCCAAATTATATTTCACAAAAAAAGAAATATTTTAGAAAAAATATTTCCTCCGTTGTTTTCACTTTTACTAAATATAAATACTGTACCTCGACAGTTGATTTCCCGCAAGGCTCATGTACTTTATTGCAATAGGATTGATCCCCGCTGGTGGTATAATGAATTCACTCGGTTTTTCTTTCACGTCAGACTTCGGATTCCTTCGTAACTGAACTCTGTTCCGCCACTGCTCGGCCACGGTATTAAAAAAATCTGTTATCTTTTCAGGCTGACCTGATAAATCCAGACTTACCGAGGGATCTGTAATAATATTAGAATACGTATTGATTCTAAATGTTTAATTTCTTCAATGTGCTGATTCCACTTTTATTTTTAAAAAAATAGGATCGGTTTCGCTCATAACGAGCTTTATTTACTCAACTGAATTTAATTTATTGTTGATTAATCGTAGTAAAATATTCGTCGCTAAATCATAATATAGTTCATTAAGTCGACGTAAATGCGTGATATGTTAAGTTTTCGTGGGGAATATCTAAATAAACTTACTTAGAGCTTTGCTTAGAGATCCATTTGAGGAAGCCCAATTCTGCACATCCACAAACTTCCCAGTAAGGCAATCCTCCGTGGGTAAGAATGTCGATTGAGTTTGAGCCTTCACAAATAAAAAAGTCATTACCACTGTGAATTTTATCGAAGACATCATATAACACTTTAATGGGATTTTATTTAAATTATCAGACAAATAAAAAAAAACACTAATTCATTATCACAGTCTTTTGCCTTCCGAAATAAAGCCTCTTCTACAGTATATTATTAAAATTATAGTTTTAAAATTGTCACGCATTGTCACAGTTTATTTATTTTTCTATTATTTCTTGATAAAATCCTTCACAAGCGCACACAGAAAATCGCGTAGGTCGAATGACACCGACGTCCATTTCGTGTATGTCTTCTTATGCGCAAAATGGCCACTGATCAAATGGCTGCGTAGTCAGAAGTCCATTTACAGATTCTCAAATAATGCTGAATTGTATTTGTGACTTTGGTCGCCTGTAAACATAGATAAAACAATGCTCATTAATTTCGCAAAATGATTGATTACAATAAAAGGAATATTTATTTTAATTACACTGATTGCAGGGTTCTCAATCTCATGTCCAGATCTTCGTCTACGATAACAGATAACCGTGATATCGTGAACTAAATATCATTGCTTATTCTTAAAAGATAAAAAATGTTTATGCATAAACACACAGAATCTTAAAAAAATAACATATTATATGATTCACTAGTTATCAAATTTCTTCAGCACTAAAATATTCGATAGGAAAAATTTAAATGACACTCTCCAAGTCACCGCTTTATTCAATTGGCGTGACCAACGTTTGAGCACTTTTTTCATTATCCATTTTCAATGATTCACGGTTGTCAACGCGTTTCCTCGACGTTCGTACGCTAAATATCATATAATATCTTCAAACGTTTTTTACTGCTATTCTGCCAATATCCTTAACGCTCGAACAGATTTGAAAACCAATCTTAATCTTGACCCATGTAACTTGCTTTTGCCTTAATACTTTCTGACATTCTCGAACATGTCTGAAAACCAATAATCTTGAGCCAAGTAAAATTTGTTTTTGCCTTGATTCTTTCGATAATCTATTAAGAGAGCATGTTTCTTTCGTCCCCGTTAGAATTCCTTTTTAGAACTGTCCTTCGAAGTTGCCAATGATGTAACCATTGGCGGAATTGGGAGAATTCATTTTCCATTTTTATAATTTATTAAAACCTTATTTTGAAATGGGCTCTTTAATTGTTTAGTTTACTTTGTTTTATAGAATACATACTTAATTATGTATTGACTATTTTTATATACACCCAATCTTTTTTTACGCGATACATTGGAGGAAGGTGGCGCGTAAAAAAACCTCACTTTCATATGATTTGATAAATCGGTTCCAAAAATCAAAATATCGCGTAAAAAAGTATCAAAAACGTATGAAAAAAATAATTGTTTCTCAAATTAGCGCAAAAAATATTTTTTTACGGTGCCGTCAAAAAAATCGCGTAATTTCAAAATCGCGCAAAAAAAAATCGCATAAAAAAGGGCTTTCATCTATTTTTAATGTATTATTTATGTATCATGCTTATTTTCAAATTGAATGGCCCCCTCCTGGGACAATTTCTGGATCCGCCACTGAATGTAACAGATATTGACGAGCAACATTCAAAAAGTGATTTTTCACACAAATATAGATCTTCTTATGTTCAAAAAACCATCGCGTTATTAATCTTGTACATTGTGGGGTTTGAATGTTATCAATTATGCTTTCTAATCTTTCAAAGCGCTAAAATTATACAATTGTTCTCGTTTTTACATTTTTCTGTTGTATGTGACACATGTGCGATATTTAAGGTACCGTCGCCATATTGCTTCTAAATCTCTTTCGGATAAAATATACGCTTTGATGAAGAGATAGCGGCATCGTGTGCTTATACAATAGAATCATTGTATAAATTACTTAATATATGAAAAAAAACTCTTTGTATTTGTCTTATGATTGTATCATATTAATATATTAAATTTGAGATGATATTTGATTACGTTTTTTGATCTGCAATAATAAAAATGAATTTCAATAGCGATAACTGATTGATGATAGTAGTTTATCATATCGATATGAAATCCTGATTTATTGCGTTACACTTAAATGATGACGTCGCGTTATTTAGTGTTCTTCTATCTGGGCTAACAATGGATATTACATATACACCATACAAAAGACAGTATATATAAGGGTGTTTTTTTTACAGATATAGAAATTTAAAATGAAATAAAATACATATAAAACGCCGTACTTTATGTGATAATGGCTTTTTTAATTTAAGATTTCGACTTGAAGAATTTCAATATTAAATTTGAATTGTTCAAATTATGTACATTCACACAGATTTTGTCACTAACGACCCGGGTTTCGACAGTTCAGGTTCATCCGTGCACTTGAACGCCTGAAGATGCCGAAAGGCAAAACCCGGGTCGTTAATGACAAAATCTGTGTGAATTTACATAATTTGAACGATTCAAATTTGATAATGGCTTTATTAGGAAAATATGTGTATGCCATTAGTGTTTAAATATGTGTGCGGTAGTTGGCTCGAAAAAAGCGCAATCTGGAAGTCCAATTTTCGTCCATTTTTTGGAGCAGCTACGGTCACCGCAAATCAGAGGTGTAGTGAGGCCAGGATGCCGACCCACCACTTTATGTTTCAATCAATTTTGTTTCACGTAATTCATCCCTCAATATGTTCGTAAGATGCATTACGTATTAGTCGTAGGATGACTAATAAAACAACAACTTTTAGGTGAAATTCGATAAAAAATATTTTTATCGAATTTCTAAATATATTTTTTATAAAATTATATTCTAATAACAATATATATTTTATTTTTTATATTCTAATAACAGATAATAGTTTATATTTTTTATATTCTAATAACAGATAATAGTTTATACTTGTATCTGTTCGTTATAATTATGTATCGTATTCTATATACTTCGAAAAAGGTAGGTTGAGCGACTAACTAACAAACAGTTCTCGTAAAAAAAGATACCCCCATTAGGAGGTCATATGATTCACATTGAGAGCGGACATGCATATAAAAAAAATATTCCACATTTTGTTAAAAAGGGGGCGCGTCAATAACCGTTGCCTAGAGCGCCAAATAACCTCGCACCGGTACTGATTATATTATTTTCAATGTGGTTACTTAATAATTCTTCATTTGTCTATATGTTTTTTTAATAAAACGTTATTTATATAGCAACTAATTTAATTGTACTTTTACATGAGAAATTCTCTATTGTCTCAAATATGTACGGAAAATGTTATATTACCATCAAACAATCGAGAAGTTAAATATCAGTTATAATTAACAAAAAATGTCAAGTACATATTCCACAATTTGTATTTAAATTACAAGTCAAGTTTCGTCTAGTGAATTATTATTATCTACTGATTTATTGGTTCTGTTGTTAAATAAAAATATATTTTTTATATATGTTTATTGTATAAAATCTTGTCATTTCTTTCCGTCGAGAATTTTCATGTTGACAATATTGAAAAGATTACATACATTTTAAATAAAAATCAATAAATAAATAATTACTTACATAATGGTACAATAGAATTTATACTGGCCTGAGTACTTTGACACTTATCAGTGATGTTAGATCGTTTGATTTGTTTTGATTATTTTATTATGTACACTGTTTTGAAGAACAAAGTAAAAAATCTTTTAATAACCTACCCTCAGTTTTTTTATAATCAGTCCCCAATATTCAGATCTATACGTGTGTATTTTTTAAAAAACATTTATTTATAGAGAAAAATTCAAAACAGATTTTGACGAGTAATATTTATTCAAGATGGCGTAATAATGACATGTTCTTTACAGTTCCTGATTGACTGATTGTATATTATTTTGTGTATTAGCAATTTGCCAAAATTCTGTGATAAGAATGTTCGTTATCTTTCACACGGTCCATTCAATGGAACAATTAGGCATGTATATTAAACCTGCATTCAGTGGCTGACTAAGCACACGATAGGCCAAAGGCGCAATAATATTTGGAGGCCAGGTTTTTCGGATTACATAAGAACGTCAAAAATTTTCATGTAAAATGTATAAAAATCTGAACAAAACGTATATGGATTATTTAATATAAACCATTTTCGAGGCCCCTGAGATTTAGAGGCCCCAAGCGCGCGCCTCGAGCGCTTATAGGATAATCCGCCACTGCCTGCATTGTTAAATATTTCAATAATGTTTTATATTATTTAAGATCGGAAAAACGGAGAAGGAGAACTTCAAAATGTAGCATAATAAAAAAAAGATAGCTATTGAGGCGTCGCACATTTCATAAACATTTAATGTTGAGTTATTTACAACAAACGGCATTTCTTGTCATAGTGAAAAACTTTTAACCGGAAGTATATCTTTGCATTATGGCGTGTGATGGCGTAGCTACTATCAAATATATATATATATACATAGTCGCATAACCTAATTTTAAGAATTCATTTCCACTCCCCATAGCACTGAATCCACTATTATAATAAATGGCGAAAAAATAAGATATAGCAGTTGCGCAAACATCTTTTAGTACAACGAATTATGCTATGTAGTGGCTTCGTAGGCGGTTCGTAGCGGTTCGTACGGCGTAGCCCCCCAATTAAACATGAGATTGAGTAGTATGTAATGGTGGCCGGTCTGAACTACGATGATGAACGAAATCAAAGTTTAGAAGGGTCTGACAAAGGCTTGCTTTGAGAAAGGTTACAAAACCGTACCCCACGGTAGTCGACGTCCGGTAAAATCATATAAATATGGTTATTTGTTTATACATTTGTATTTATTATTACTATTTGGATTATGCCATCAGAATTTACTTTTTCTTGTATATCGAGCTATGAAAGATATAAATAGAGATCTACATTATAAAATACTCGTATTAACTGTAATTGAAACGTAAATACTTTAGCGTGGAGAGGGTTAATGTCAAGAGATCCGAAAAAAACAAAACTATTTTCGATCTCTATCTATTTTGTTCACTTGCTGAGCTATATACCCAGGAAGATTGAATCCTAATCTACATTCCGGGTGAAATTAGATATAACTAACCAATATCATATCTTGGTCGCTGGTAGAATTTAGAACATAAGCCGATCTAAGGCTAGTTCTGTTAACATACGAAAGACATTATTATGGTAAACTTGACTCTAGCGCCCTCTTTAAACGGCCAGCATATAATATCGGTGTTGTTTGTGAAAAATCGGATAACTGATTTTCGAAACGCTAATGCATACATATTATATTTTCAAATAAAGATTCTATAGTAAATGCTTGCGTAAGGCTGATATAAATTTCTTAAAATGGGAATAATCGAAAATGTGTTAATTATATTTTTGTTTTCGTTTACTTATTTCATACATGTTATTTAAATGGTCCTCCTGTAAATTCAATACTTTGCAGCTATCATGTTATGTCCAAACAACACCAATATAATGGCGTATCTTTATATGGGAATGCAATAGCCTTATACTTAATAGTTTTTTTATGGTTTCTTTTTTTTCATCTTGAAACATAAAAAGTGAAAAATATAAACTATACGACTCGGTGGTCCTTTTATTTGAAACATCTGATCTATTATTATGTATAAAAACTCTTGAAAATGTGAAGCATACAGATACGTAATGTATCGAATCGACAATAATTTATAATACAATAATTATTAGCTATCAAAAAAGATTATTTTACTGAGATAAGATAAACAGGCACATAACTATTCAATGCAATCTTCAATCAAAATATTTCAGATGAGATAATTTTATTACAATGATAATTAATAATGTTGCTAGAGTTGTGGATATTGCAAAATTATTATTTAAGTAGAAGATCAAAAAAACAGAGAATTTAATTTCTTTTAATATTACATTTTTATTATCTACTAGCCGGTACCCACTCGAAGAAAGAAAGTGTTTGTGTTTTAGTTGTCGCCCGCTGTGGTCTAGTTGGTTAGAGCTTGCTTTGCCGATCAGGTGGGTCCGGGTTCGATTCACGGTAAGGTCAATGGCAAATTGGATTTTTTTTCAATTTTAATTTGAGATCTAAGACATGGGTGTTTGTGAAGTCAATTCTCCTTGAGTTAATCTCATGTGACTTTTAAAAATTCTCATCGAGTATATCTCGTATGATCTTTCAACTTCAAAATATTTGACGCATTTGCGTAAGCTGTATGTCAAAAAAAAAAAATTATCAGAAAAAAAAATGTGTTTATTGAAGTGCATGCTTTCTTTTTCTGTGTGTTTGACGTTTGCTGCCGATTGTCTATGGTACAACACACGCACCACCTACTGTAATTTAATTGTACTATGACCTTCGCGCAAGTGTAATCATACGTTGTCAGTTAATTTTAATATCCCTATAACCTCCCCGAAAGTGCGAGCTTAAAGGTTGTTAAAGTTGTATTGCAATCGGACCTGTGACATTCGAATCCATAGATGCTGAAGTTTTTGCAAACAAACATACAAAAATTCATTTTATAACATAAGTTTTTCTTCGAGAAATGTTTGTTACTCAGTTGCTTAACCTCTCTTTTTCGAAGAGAATATGGATAGAAAGGATATGGCGAGGACAGGAGTCGTGGTTAACTAATCTCTTTCGCTATGCCCCGTTATTTAAGGATTGGAAGAGGGGATTTTTAGACATCACAAACACCCATACCTTTGAACAGAAATCGATAAATCGATCGAAAACATGCTGTTCGTAGTGGGACTCGAGCCCGAATACTTACTTAGTAATCAACATTAGTAAAAGTACTTACTTAGTAATCAACATTAGTAAAAGTAATACAATTTGCATTAATTATGTATACATTTCGATCTTCGATTTTGATATAGTTGAAATCGTTGAACACATTATATAAATTCATAATACAGATAATGCGGCAGCAGATTACAAAAATGACAGAGATCACTTTTGATTGATTCTTCAAAAATGCTTGACCAAACTATTTTTGGCTGCAATTTTATCTGATTCAGACCTAGTTTGATAATACTATCATATTTATTTAAATATGATCTCGGACGCGACCAGAAGAATAATTAATATCTGCAAAATTAACTATCAAAATCTAACCAAACGTTCGAATCAAGGACACCGATAACTTGAGCGAATTACAAAATATTACATATTAGGAAAATTCGTTTCGAATTTGCTCTGTGTTTTGTTCTTAAAAGTTCCTATTGACGTATTATAAAGTTATGGCGCATTTTTCATGCTGACATTGTATTCGTAATTTGCGTAGATAATCTGTCCCCTGATTCCCATGAATAATAATTTGGCATTCCCATTCGTTATTTAATTTCAAAAATAACTGCATTGTTAGTCTGGTCCAAAAAGAGATACATGATTTAAATCACTTTTTACTATTTAACGAAGATGATTATATAATATGTATTAAATTTGACAACATTGCTATTCCACATATTGTGCTACAAAGTGTGACATGTATTTTGTCTTTGTTAGAAGCATCAGATTATGATTCTCAAAGAAGCGAAACACGATTTCAACACATCACAATTTTTAATTCAAAATGTAGAGTTACAAAGTTTTCAAATTTGATTGTATGTGAATACCGATTTGTCCATTCAAAAAAAAGTCCAAACAAAAAAGTAATTATAAAAATCAGGAGACCATTGCCAATGTCATTGGTAAGAAGATAAGATACAATTCAGAGATCGATATCCATATACGTGAGCGATATGTATATAGCAGGGCTGTGGAGTCGGATTCGGAGTTGTGGAGTCGAGGTATTTTGGCCGGAGTCGGAGTCGGCGTTGGAGTCGTGAAAAATGAGTGATATGTATGAAAATTTAATGATATATATTCAAACAAAATAGTCCGAATTGTTGATATTGTATGCTTGGCTGACAAAAAATGATCTGATGGTGTACATATTATATTAAAGCTAAAATTAAATTATTGGAAAATTTCCTCCGAGTCGGAGTCGTTAATTATTTTAAATCAGGAGTCGAAGTCGTCTTTTTTTACACGACTCCACAGTCCTGGTATATAGGGTTGTTTATAAAGTTAAAAAAAGCTAAAATTCTTAATCCATTTTTAGTGCGTACTCATATTGTATTCGTTTTATAAAATGTATTAAATTCAGTGGAAGATGGCGATGGTCTACGCGAGATGGCATATTGTGAAACGTACACTCCTCCGCCTCCACCAGCACCTGGTGCAGTAAGAGCTCCCGAGGAAATTGAGGCCGACATCAGACGACAGGAGGCTGCGTTAGAAAGACTACTGCTTGTCAATATACAGTTAGTAAAAAGTGTTTTAAATCTTTCATGCATTCAAAATTTCTGATTTTTCTTGGACTCCGGGAGAAAAATAATAATTATTAATATATTTTTTGGGCTCCTCTTTCTGAACGGAACATAAGGCCCACAATATCTACAAAATTTTGCACTAGTATTTTTGCTTTCACCCAAGTCATACACAGCATCATAAAAAAACAAATGGCCAATCCTGAGACATCTCTAGCAAGTGACCAAGCCATACCTATCATCTTTTTTTATTCTGGATATGTGCAAATATTCATAAATTGACTATAACTCAAACGTATACTATACTCTGACACCCGATAATGCCTGTTCTGTATAGACTGTTGTACATTCGATTCGAATTTCAGATTGCCTGATAATGTTCTTTGGTTGGAACCACCGATTGTCTGCTGCTGGGACGACGAACTAGCATGCTGGACGACAGCTGACGTCTATGATCCCAAGTATAATGAAGATAAATTTACAATTAACTTCAGGACGGGAAAATTGAGTAAGATTTGAATGTCTCTGTTTCAATCATTTCAATAATTAATAACTTGATGTCTCTTCATTGACTATTTGAAAAAAGTGATGATATCAAAAGATATCATAGCTTTCAAAGATTCCGTGGTAATAACAGGATAAAAAAAACAAAATCATATAATTTATTATTAGTATTTTATTAGAATCTTTAAATTATAAAGGTGTTATTTTTAAAAATATATTGTATGCGATTATTGAATTCTTGCGCACGCTGTGTGGTGTTTTGCGCCGTCTTGTTGAAACCACAATAATAACATCCAATTGGGGATTGAAAATATCAGGAATCATGGATCTATAGCGCTGTCTATTGACTGTAATGTTCTGGCCGGCATCATTTTTTAAAAATAATTTTGCACAATTTGCAAACGTTGTCCTGGCGTCTATTAATGGTGAAATGGCAAACCAAACTGAGCACAATTCAGCTGTCAGCTGTCAAGTTGGCTGTCACTGAAAGAAGTGTTGCTTATTCTAAAAAAGCATCCTATACTAATATGGATAAATTGTATTCTTTTTTTATCAATAATTCTTATATCTTCATAGGGCCAACTGGATTTGCGACGGCAAAGTATAGCAATCTTCCATACCAAGGATGGGAACTTAAGCCGAATGATGATAAGTGAGTGATTTTGTTTCGATTACAGATGATTGCCAACCTCCTTATTCTTATTGTATCTTAACGTATTATGAATAGTTGTCATAGTAGTCGCTTATAAGCTTGAATAGCTTGAAAAACTCATTTTGAGTTGTTAAGTAGGCATTTCAAATGATCTCTTTTTAATACTGTCTGCTGATGTAGAGCAAAAATTGAACTCATAATGGAGATTATCTCAACAGAAGTTTTTCTATAAGAACTGCTTTTTACCCAGTTGCTCAACTTTTTTTTTCTCAAAGCCTGTAATGGTAAAAGGATATGTCTAAGATAGGACTAGTGGTAAACTAATTGCACTCGCTAAGCTTTGTTTGGTTGGGTAGGAGAAAATTTTCGACATACTTTCGAACACAAATCCATTAATACATTTATAAAACTGGGATTCGAGCCCGTGAGTACCGAAACCAAAGTCACTAACATTGACCACTAGGGTCCAAGTGAAAATGATAAATTTACTTAATAATTAATGATATTCCTGTTTTAAGTCTTTTCCTCTCAATTTTAGTACTGGCGTAAACATAACAATCATGGGAGCCGTCGTTGTCTGTGAATTCTTCATCAGCGACAACTTTATTGTGGTAAAATCAATTCAAAATGGTGCTACTGCAGCACTTCAGGACATGGTGGAAGGTCGCTTTACTATAAGAGAGCTTATTGCGGTGGGATATCAATCATAACTTTGAATAATACATTGTGTAACGAACATTGAAACAAATAATTACTTTTATACTGACATATTTATAATCGAATTTTAGGTCATGTGTTTAAGATGAACAAAGTCTCTTTAGAAGACTTTATTGCGATGTAGAATCAATAATTTACATGGAAATGTAACAATAATAAAATATTGAGATTAAGCATATGCTGAGACGCAGCGTAGGGTAGGACAGAATTAACAGGTGCAAGCAGGCAAAGCGGACATGTGCAACAAGTCGATGCTGTGACAACTCCGTCACACAAGTGACATACATGAATGACACAGAATGACCCACAATAATTATTTTAATGTCTTTTTGAAGTTGTCTACATGAGCAGTATCGTATAAAAAAAATCAATTCGCATTAATGACATTTCCGCGGTAAAATAGAAAGAACACACCCAAACATGCACGAGTTACGTAGGAATCTGTGCCAGTACTACAAAAGAGCACCAAGCATGGCAAATGCATGTCTCCATCGCACGTGAATGCGTTGAAGCATACGTGGATCTATGCTTCTTCATATAATACAAAACCTGTGCTACTCTGCACTTTACTGTACTCCGTCGCCTGCATCTCAGCATACGTCTAGCCTTATTGCTGTACTTGAATCTTATCAAAACACAAAACACAATTCAAGCTATACATATTTGTAGCTGGTGTGCAAAAATATTGTCTTTTTTCGCAGAAGTATGTGTAATTTGAAATCACATTTATTACTAATAAATATTTACGAAATTAAAATTATGAATTTCATGGTATACCATTTGAGATAAATATAAATATGTAATATATTCTGTTGATTATTCATACACATACAATTGTACAGCATATAATGAGAGTACATATTGATTCGGTGGAATACTGCGAGATATTCCTGTAAACCAACAATACCCTTTTAGTAAAAACAAAATATTCCTTTGTACTTCATTCCACTTTATTTAATATGTCAGGACCGGTTTCGCTCATTACGAGCATCGTCAACTGATAAGAAATACAATTTAACAATGCTATTTATACAAAAATGGACAGTTATAAACAACAATTGGCATTGAAAAGAAAATACCAATTACATTAAAAGTGATTCTTAAATAGCACAAAATTAAAAGGTTTAACACATCTAACATATAATTAAAAAGTCATCTCAGATTAATAAATTTAGAATGGGGATTGAAAGTAATTACAACTACCCTTTTATCCAATTTATTGTAAATAATGAATGCATGTACCAACATGTACCAGATACGATATCACAGATATTTGCAAGAATTGAGTGAGGTCATACATTAAATTCCTGGCACCTCGTTGTGCTGTGCTTATCATATTTTTTATCCCCTTCCCACTTCAAATGTCTTTCATTCATTTTAAAACATTTTCTTTAAATTCAATATTATAACATTGTTATTCCAGTGATTGTGTAACAAATTGTGACACGTGTTTCGCCTCTTCGAGAAACGTCTTCAGACTAACTATTGTTAAGTTATTAATCAATAACGTAAACATTGATTCAAATTCTTAACTTATAAAATACAAATTGGAAGTAGGGCTAGATACAAACAATAATAGTACCTACTGATAAATTACAATAACACTACCAGTTACAAATTAATCACTTGTGTTTGGGAGGGTATTCCCAGTAATAGACGGTGAGCCACCTGTCTTTTACTGGGAATTGAATTTCTACAAAGTTACCATCGAAAATACAAAAGTCCAAAGCTGTAAAAAACTTCAATATTAATAAAATCAAATTTGGGCCAACTCACTACTATTTTTCAGGGTGATAATCTTGTCGCCTAATCCTAACTGAGGCCTGTAAAAAAAAATCAATGTTCCTGAATGACACTAATTAACTTTAATGCAACTATGATTTTCAACAGTCCAATAGCATCACAATATGTGTGCATTTCTTTATGTTATAGAAAAGATCCTATAGAATAGGGGTTCTCAAAACTTTTTTGCTCCATTCCCACTTCCACAATAGTCAAAAATTAAATTCCTGCCTTCCAGCAAAAGATGCATTCCAAATAATATGCATATATGTACATATCGACTGTGGAAAGGAAAAAGGATGTAACCCACACATATCAAATTTTACAGGAAGCGCTAAAAAAGTGCACGGAGACTTCTAAACTGATGTTTAATTGACATAATGTAATATTAATTCAAGAATTTGTCTAGGGAAAACCTTTATTTCAGTCATTTTTCTTGGTTTTAATTTTTTACAAGATCATCTTTTTCAAACTTAAAAGCTTAATTTATATACTAATTTGGCATTTACAGCTTGCATACAATTTTGATAGAATGTGTATCAAGTTTGATACATTGTGATTATCGAAAAAAACCTGTTTTGAAAAAACTGTGGGTTACGTCCTTTTTTCTTTCCACAGTCGATATGAAATCTTTGGCATAAAACACCCCATTAATTGGGGAATTTGCGACTAGTTGGGAAACTTAACTATAGAATGCATTCATTTTATTGTCGTAAATTATTTATACACGATTTTAATAATATTTTTATTCACAAGTAGCGCTTACAAGCAGGCGGCGTTGATCTCTTTCCGGCTGAAGATGCTTCAACTCTGATGGAAGGCACCTGCAGAAAATTAAGAATTCTAGAAGACCATCTATATCATTGCATGTCTCATCTTTGCATCGCTCACAATTTCACCTGGTCTAGGTATGTGAAATTGGGAATTCTTTTACTAAATTATTTAGGATACATTCATTTATAAATTAAATTACTTTAGAAAATTGATTAAGCCATTGTCAAGCAATGCATGTATTTGGATAAAATGGTGGATTAAAACACTTGGGAGGCCCTAGACCAGCGATTTCCAAACTGGGAGGCGCGCCTCCCTGGGGAGGCATGGACTATTGCAAAGGGAGGCGCGAACAGTCCAACATATTTATTTACCCTTTAAAACGTGTCTTTGTTACTATATGAAATAAAGTATGGGGAGGCGCGAAGATATTTTTTTCGTCAAAGGGAGGCGCAATGACAAAAAGGTCGGAAACCACTGCCCTAGACGCAAAAAAATTGTAGGTCTGTTTTTCGGATAAGTTCATCATTTTTCCCCAATTATTGTTAAGACAGAATGCTCCAACAAAATCATAGATTGAGAATACCTACTGATTACGAAACTTTTTTACTATTAAACTTTCAGGTGGAATGTCAACGCTGGCAGACGTGCAATTGTTCAACAAATGCGAGAATACATACATAAAAAGAGAGAGGTTTATTTTATCCTTTTTTTATATAAAAATATAACTTTGTGTCAAACTAAATCGTAATAAAATAGATATATTATATTATTTTGTCTGCATCACATCCTTGACAATTCTCTCATTGGCAGACTCTCCAGATTCTTCATGTGACTCCCCTAGAAGCAGCTCTTGTTACAGCAACTGAAGTATCGGCTGAATACACTACTCAACCAATAGAAGGGTTAACGGTGATTCTATATTATTAACTATTGCATTATAGCCAACTTCATCATTTTTTTTTCTATCATAGGTCAATTATGTCAACAATTTTTAGTCATTTTTTCAACCTCCACTCATTCTTTGTCAACAGCTGTCAAACTTCATTGACCCACCCAATAAAACTATGCCAACCCCACTCATTTTTGTAGACATAATTAATGAACATTCTCATGATATAAACAGCTATGAATGGAAGTATAAATTCACACAAACAAACGCATATTTTGGTAAGGCACCATTTCTAATAAGTGGTGATCACCCGCCAATTCAAATCCATTGCAAATGATAATGAATTATTTTCTATTTGTTTTATAATATCTATTAAAAATGTAAAGATTTCAAAGCCAATCACTTGAATAGCAATGGTTCATAAAGAAACATGGAGGATAATACATTAATAACTAGGTTTTAATGTGGATATTTATTCATTTTTAAGTTTGAGTTCTTGGCAGTTGATTTAAGTTTTAAATTGATTTCAGTTCTATCCAGACCTGTATAGTTTAATGGAAGGACATGGCAGCACCGAGGCCAAAGAGCTAGTGTCCAGTGTACCTTGGAAGATGGTGGAAGCTGTCAAAGACTTGCTGTGTGCAGTCAGGCCATGCAGTTATTCATAAACTGACAACATTCATTTTTCATCTTATTTATTGCTTTATAATTGCATATCTTTTTCCTATTAGGCAATGGGCACTGCTAGTGTTATTTTCACATTATCACAACTGCTGTTCAATATCAGACAGGCAAACACAATCTCAAATTTGAATCACGCTGTTTGGTCATCATTCACTTTTGTAAAATTGAAAAGTTGGCAATATTTTTTATTATTCAGTTTTAAACGTTTCAAGCCCCATGGTTTTCTCACCAAACTGACAGTTTTATTTGTTATAGCTGTTTAAGGTTTAGTTTGCTTAGTGACTTCTCAAAACCAGTATTTTTCATTGAGCGCTACGCAATTGTGATGTTTTGTCAACAGCCATAGTTTGATGGAATCGTTTAGCATTTAATAATTGGGTCTGACCGTATCGCAAAATCAATTTATCACACACACACAGCCAGCAGTAAAACAAAATTTTTAACCAGGTCAGTCAATTTATTGAAGAAATTATCATTTCATATATTTTAAATAAATTGTGAATTGAGTATTCAAATAACCTATAATTCAATTAATTGATAAATTTAAAAAAAAAACTTAAATATGATACATATAGATAAGAAAAATAATATTATACCCAAAGTCAATGTACATGTTTTTTTATTTCATTTTAGTCAAACATTCCTTTATAAATCTACAATTTGTATTTACACAGATTAAAATATTTTGTTATATTATCTTTTTATTCATTAAGTCGTATAATCAAGTCAAATTTGTGTGGAATAACCAAATTTATCACAATAACTTTTAACTGGTTGGCTGCCAGACGAGATACCATAATTTTTTTGTTCCCAACGCGCCAGAGACGAGTTACCTTGTCAATAACTAATAAAATTAATAATTGTAAATTAAAGCCGGCGTGCTAGGTACAAACATACTTTTTTCTACGGCAGCCAAAAGGCTAAGAAACATAAACAGGACTGACGAAATATAATATGGAAAAAGAAAGGGCAAACAATGTTACCAGAATAATTTATTTTGTATAAGACGAACCCCTTGAAATCTTTAGAGCAATTTTGCATATCATTGGTGATTGATTATTGGAGAAAAACTAAAGCATTCTTCACAATTTTAACTCAATTTCACAACATACAGTCAACTTTGTATTGAGACAAAAAAAATAACATATAGTAGGATTGATATCCATTATAATGGTTGACATTTAGGTAGTAGTACATCTAACAGATTGCTAAAAAAAGACTTCCAATCTATGTATGAGTTTTAATATTCGAATAGGTATTAAATAACTAAACAGGATAAAAAGTCAAACTACGGACCATTCGCACTACTTATAATCCTAACTCTGCAGTTTCCAAGCTTCAGCATCTCTGCATTTATTAAGTCGAAAGACGATCAGATCCTATATCGAGGAAATACCTGCATTATTTAAAAAATACAAATTCTTTATACAATTATAGTGGATCACTCTATTTAACTAATAATATTTAATGAGGCCCAGGCGATTTTAAATCAATATATTTGTTATCCATTATAAAAATATAAATAGAAACTTCGCTCAGACATAATCAGAAGTATGCTCTGCAAAGTATATACAATTTTTAAAAGCTGTCAAAACGGAGTGGGATTTTATTTTTCATTTTTTCAAATACCCGCACTGAGAGAATATCGACGTTACCTATTATCAATTTTCTATCTAAAAAAAAAAAAATACCAACAGAAAAATGAAAGTCATTTGAGGCAATTATTTTTTGATAGTACAAACTAATGTAAACTTGTATCATATGCAGCATTTATTTATACCGTGTGCCACCTTTTACATTATGTATTTTACAATGAGATTACAAGATTAAATAATTTACCTTTCATAAATTCGACACTTTTTCGAAACGGCCATAACAGTCTTTTCTTAATTAACTAACACAATACAGACAGAACTAACGCGCACATTAATACCGACAGTCAAAAACGATGCAAACAAATGAGCCCCTACATACGATCACTGATGTAAACTCGTGTAGCTGAAAGTTAACTCAAGTTATCATAAATTGAACACGTCGATTCTTTTGATATAACAAGACTTAACTTGCTTTCACAAACACTTCATATTAAATTTATAATAACATGCATTTATCGTAAAGCCATATTTTTTCAATTCAATAAAGTACACCGGCTGTCTGTTTTGTATGGGCTTCATCAATTTACATTAAGACAATATTTCTCTCTAATTATAATTCATCATATTATTAGCACGCTTTGATGTCAAGTCTTTAATAAAATTCCCACTCCAGTTTGACGAGAGAAGCTTCTGCAGAACAGACATTTATTACAATAAATTCATTCAAAACACCGTTACATTTTTAAACATATATTACGGAACGGTATTATATTAAAATAATATAAAAGAAACAAAACTAAAAACAAAAGTACTACTACTAAAAGGTTCATCTTATCGTCACCGATGTCGGTCACGTTAATTAAAAAAGCAAAATTTAAAGCGACACAGTTCAATCACTGCATTATTTGAATTTCTTGGATGTGTTTTTAGATGATATAGGCAAAGTATCTTTTAAGAATTGAGGATATCATCGAGTAGTATATTCTTATTAGTATATTCTTCTCTTTCGAAATATACAGCTGACAATAGAATAAGAAATTATAATTCTTTTAGATGAAACAAAAGATATTTCAGCAATCTACGCAGACACGGTTTGAAGAAATAATATTGTGTCACGGTTGATGGCCGTATTTTAATTACAGCGCTACTATAGATATCAGTCTCAATGGCGTATGAAGTCAATTTAAATAATGCAATGAGTTTGTGTGGCCTCAAATGTCTTCTTGTTAACACATCGCATCATTCATTCCAGTGGCGGATTAAGAAGCACTTTGGAGGCCCAGCTTTTTTAATAATATAAAAGTGCTGCAAACCTCTTTGTAGAATAATAATGAATATTGAAAACTGAAATTAAAATGTAAGGTTTTATATAATATATGCTATCTTCGAGGTCCCAAAGATTTGGAGGCCCCAAGCGCGCGTCTCTTGCGCTTATGGGATAATCCGCCACTGATTCATTCCACTCGTTCGTCAAAAAGCGCAGTTGTTACGCATTTTTAAATTTAAAAAGCAGCAAATTGCATGTTAAATATGCCAAGCTGAAGTCATAATGAGTAAATTTATATTTGAAATAAAGAAATAGCACACAATCTGAATGTCGCAATCCAAATGTGAAACATTCTGATCACGGTAGATTTTCAACTGACACATTAGAGAAATCGTTGCTAATATAATATTAGAAAATAGTTTAAATTGTTTACTTGCTTTTACGACGGTCGATAAAAAAATTATGAAGGATTTGAAAAAGAGGGTGTCAAAAAAAATTAAGTCAAGATTAAAATTAAAAAAGCTTTTAAAGGCGCTCGGAAATCCCAGGAAAACTGGCATTTATTTCCTTTTCTCATAAAAAAAGTGCCGAGAACTAGTTACGATAATGTTTTTAAAAACACAGACAGACATCGTATAACTAAAATTATTAATATTCAAAGTCTAAATGCAATGATTACGATTATATTAATTATAAATTAGGTAAACATTTGAATTAGCATTAGAAAACATACGTTTGAACGTCGTTGAACACTTCAACATTACCAGCAAAGTGTGCAATACAATAACACCATAAGGCCGAGTAGCTGGATACGACACTGATTTACTTAGTGTTTATACATTAAAACAGCGATAAAAATTTATGTAGGAGAGACTTGTCAAAATAAACGAAGATATCGGACACAGCCCTTACATTCTTACAATTATCGACGGCTTGGAATATTAAAGAAAACCAATAAACATAATATTCCAAGCCCTTTTTCAATACATATTGATGTGAATTTATTACGCACTAATTTCAGTGAACGACATATGATAAGTTTCTTTACTTTCATGACAGTTATTTCTGGTAAAAGTGGCTAATTTAAAAAGGTTAAAAAAAAAACTTACGCATTAAAGACAAAAATACACCTTTCAGGGATGGGATTTTTAAACAGACATTATACCATCCGCATATTAGAATAATATTGCACACTTTTGCCAAGAAAATAACTGTATTCCAGACGTAGGAACCCTCAGTTAAGCGGGGATAACGCTGTCATATACTGTGGCCCTACTGTTACGACTTTGTATCTAATTATTGCAACAACTTTAATATGGATGCCTTTATCATTCATTGAATCAAACATTTCACTTGTCGAAATATTAATTAAACTACTAATCTATCGTCTGGCCCTTATTTGCTGGTAAGTGTCATTTATTAAGCAATAAGTAATAGTTTACCATGAATAAAATTACATAATTGAAAGGTTGAAATTTAAAGTAAAATCCGTAATTATAATTTTGTCAAAATTTATAACAGCTGTATAAATCCATCAGCACTCGCCTACAGTATGAAAATGAAGTCTTACAATAAGAGACGTTGACTAATCATAAATCAAAGACTGATTGAACTGTTTCATACTGCACGATGCGATAAAATCAACAACGCAAACAATCAATGATTTATAGGTGACCCAAATCTCTACACCTTAAGGCATTCTCATGTGGTCATATCCTAAATGATATGGAAACCGTGTTGTTCAAGCAATATATAGCTAGAAGACTTAACGGTGGTCAATCTCGACATCATAATTATAATAATATAGCTGTCGTATATATTTTCATATTTTGCGGAAAACAATTCCTAGACAAATTCACTGTGACGTCGTGCACGGCACACTCGCCGACGTGTCGATATAATAATTCTCAAATAATTTTCATTTATATATTTTATGAGCCGCACAAGAGGTCGGTGAAGCTCTCGACTTCTTGGGCTGCAAGACCGGCGACGAGAGCGGCGGGCAGAGGTTTCTGCATGGGTCTAATTGGAGTGGCCGAGTGCGGCAACGGGGGAGAAGGAGCGAGACGGGCGGAGACTCGAGCCAGACGGCACCACGCGGCGGGTGCGGGCTGAGGCAACGCGCAAGCTCGCCACGCTAGCTCGCTCAGCAGCGATAGACCCAGCTGCCAAAGAAAAATATCATTTTTGTAAACAAAGAAAATAAAAACGCAATCAACGTGTATTCTAATTTGCTATTATATTATGTATGAATATAATATAATCATTGAAGTATCCAATTCTACTTCTTGGTAAAAAATAAATAAATAATAAAAGCAATATTTCTCTATCCGAGAAGACGTTAATGTAAATCACTTTTTTTACACATTGTGAACTGATGATAAAATCAATGGAATTGCGTTTGCTCTAGAGTTAAAAGGATGATTCTCTCCAACCAAATACATGATGCACTTTGCTTATAAGTAAAGCGTCGAAAAATAATTACCTGTGTGGTGATAAGAAAATGCATAATGCTCCTCTGTTGTGGTGCGGGTGTCGCAGAGCGGGGTAAAGTAGCGGGTGCTCCCTCGGTCAGCGTCAAACAGAGATCGGAGACGGGCGCCCATCCTTCTGTTCCGGATAAATACTGTCGGAATAAATCGCTGAGAGGTGAGAGAAGAGCGGAATCCCTCCGGACTGCGGCTGGCAGAGTCCGCAGCAGTCGCGGCCATAGCCTTCCCAATGGAGCCCTCCATCTGTCTGTGGGTATCGCCTGGGTGAGAATTCGCACTACCAGAGTCTGCGAAATGATTTAAGCATATTAAATATTGTACAAATTCCGCATTGTCAGCAAATTATTAAGACTGCTTTTCACTCATAGCCAAACACTTTCAACTGATTTATTTTCAAAATTATAACTCAATTCAATGGTTTCGAAGATAATAAAATAAATAATGTAAAAATCTCACTTTTCCTTTCCTGACATTGACGATGGCAGCCAATTTGTCATCGTGCAAGAGACCGGCTAATAATCCACCCATCAGTTCTGTTTCACTTTCTCCGGTGGTAACGACAGCTGCGGCAGCAACTCGAGGACCTGCCGCAGAGCCCAATGAAGGAGGGGGTGCTGACGTATTAGAAGAGACAGTGATAGTTTCGCCGGCTTGTCGGCGAACACTTTCAATTCCTCTCAGGAAATGATTGGAGGGAATATCGGCCACGGACGTTTCCTCTTCCGTTGATCCGTTCCGTTCTAACGCTTCACGCTGTTGCTCTAAAAGAAGAGCTTTCTGTTTCTCTTCGCGCTCCTGTATAAAGGAAATTTTCAATCAGAAACTGAAGCAACCAAAGCAATTTCATAAGTAAAAAAAAAAGAAATGTAAATATGTCAAGAGTAAGTATAATACAACAATAAAACATTTAACGTATTTACGTATGAAGAAGAAAGTTTTATTCTATTATGTTCATTTTGTAAAAATCAATAATCTACATTTTAAAAAAGTAACAACTTCACAAGACCTTGAGCACGAGTGCATTAGCGATGGCCAGCGGCTCCGAGAGGTCTTCGACTTTCAACAGCTGTCTATAGAGAGCTTCAATTGCCAACAGTGTCTGACGGGCACCTCGCGATGCGCCACCGACCGCTCCGATTGGCGCCGGAGTAGCGGTTCCGCCGGCAGAAGAAATCGACGTGATACTAGTGTTGCCGATCTCTTCTGGACCCACTACTTCCATGTCGATTATCTTACGAGGTGCTGTAACTGAACCACACTGGAATAGCAAAAATAGAAAATTTAATTAACAGCTCATGTTTATCTTCATAATCAATACAGCTATATAAATTGGTCCTATAGATTTGTAATTTTATCTTACCTGCAATTTTCCGAGTGAATTCTCAAATTGTGTAGGCACATAATGGGGTCTGGGACCTTCTTTATTAACATTATTCGATTCACTATTGCTACGATTACTGTTGCGTCTCTCCCGGCCGCCATCGCCGGAACCTGAATGTGACAAAATAAAAAATAAATTAGCATCACGGTGAATCATGATGAATGAAACAGAAGATAGATATTTTTAACAGACAATTTTGTAAAACAATAGATATACATTAGAAAATATTTTTTATATTAACTTGGAATTATATTTTGTATTTCATCAAACCAGGTTTGAGAATGATAAAAATACTTTCAAAATTTATTTTTATTTACTAAATTACATTTGCGGTTCATGTTTAAACAATTTTGGAACGAGCCGAGTACAATATGTACACAGTTTGCAGATTGGAAAGCGGTGATTAATGATTTGTTGTATTCAACAGAATAATTTGTATGTAGCTGAAAAACTTACATTCGATAAAAGTTCACAAAATCTTTAACAAACATAAGGAGTCAATGTTGTGTTCAAAGTCAGAGACACGGCTGAAGAAACAAGTTACAATATTTTCAGTAAGGAGCCGAGAGGCAAATAATTATCAGGAAGTCTAAATAGCCCTAATAGGAAGCACAGAAGATCAAATGCAGAAAAACTCAAGTCACATAAATCTGCATTGAAAAATATGATTCACTCCAATGTGTCAGAGGTGATTTTACGACTGTTTTAGGAGAGAGAAACATACTGTAATTGAACACCAATCTTCCGGCACCAATCGAATAAAATGTCTCACCGTGATATCTATTATTAGTGAGGTTCTGCTGGCTGAACGGATGATTTTGCTGATTGGCTTTGTGGGCATCTTTCACCTCGAGCTTCTCTTTCTTTGCCTGCCTGTCCAGGAATACCTGAAATCATTTTGCCGAAATTATAATCCACGTTAAATCAGAATGATGCTACATGGTTGATAATGAATATTGTTTGTTTGTATCCGTCAGTGGCTTGCGATGAATATAGTCACAAAGAAAATCAGTAAAATTTTGCACTAAAAGCGTTTGCCCACGTCAAAAATTACAGGGAAAAATGCCAGATCTGTTACTGTCGTATAAAAACATTGGAATACACGTGGCAAAAAATCATTTGGCACCTATTAACATCTTTTAAATCAGAACAATTTCTATACCTCTAATATTTTCAAATATGCATTCTCATATCAGCTGCAAAGTGGGCAATAATTAACTACTTACTATATTTAAAAATCATCCATTTACATTGGTCAATATAACTTTTAAAATAGCACAACCTTTTCAACAGCAACCAGCCGGTCATTAAACCGAGTAAATTTTTTAAATTACCGTGTAATAATAATCATCTTGATAAGGCGTCCCCGTGTTGAGCTGCAGCAACTGAATATTGAGCAGCCACTGCTTTTCTCGGTTGGACATGAGACCCGAGTACTGGTCCTCTGGATTGAGGCGGTTTCTCTGCTGTTGCATGTTACGGGATCCCTAATATGTAAATAATAAAGTTCAAAATTAATTTCAAATATAAAATAAATAGAAAAAAATTTGAAATTACATCATTGCTAATGCGACATATTTTTAAGACAAATTTTTTCAAATCCAAATTTGATGTAAAAAGCAACTGTTAATTTTTACAGGACGTACATGTACGTCAACGCCATTTTTCTGTACAGTAGTACGGACTAGGGCATCCAATCCCGGGATCCCGTTCAATTTTCTGATCCCGAAATCCCGGGATTGACATGGTGCGATCCCGGGATTTTGGAATAGAGAAATTTTGAGTAAAACCCGAAGTGAGACGAAATTGGCAAATTGTGGATATCAAATTCCTCGGTGAACTAATCCCAATCCCGAGATTGGAAAAAGGCTCCGGGATTGGATACCCTAGTACCGACGTACTTTTAGTATGTCTGTGAACATAAATATGCTTCAAATATGAATTACATATATTCATTGGAAACAGGACACACAATTGTAATGTGAAAAAAAGCCAGTAATGTAAAGTAAGTTCGGTATAAATCTATTCACTCCTCTAAAAGTTGATGTTATTTTATGTCACCATTATGAATATTCATCAGTTCCTTGAGTTTTAAGCGCCAGAATGTCTAGTGACAATTTGGTAAATATGATGGCAAAATATATCCATATTTATTTTGTATATTGTATTTTGTTTGTTACTCAGTCGCTAAACCTCTCTTTTCTAGAGAGAGTAGTAGGGATAGAAGGACAAGGCTAGGACAGGACTAGTGGTTAAATAATTGCTCTCGGTAGGGTGGGGGGGAATTTTTAGACAACACAAACACCCATAACTACAAACAGAAATCGATCGAAAAAATGCCGTCGTACTGGGACTCGGACCCATGAGGTCCAACACGGAATCCAAAAACGCTAACCACTGCACCATAGGACCCGACCGGTTACTAAAAATAAAATTAATCACCTATAACGTGAAACTGTTTCTTACCGAATTGTAATATCTATCGTTTGACTCCTGATCGTTGGGACGTTTGTACCCAAACTTTTGGAGTATGGGGTGCGTGTCATGGATTTGCTGAATCATATTTTCCAGACTGTTTTTATTGATGGCCTCGTTGGGTTCGAAAGACCCCTGATTGTTGAACGGCCTGTTTCCTTGGCCGTTGTTAGGAGTGCTGTTGGACTGCGCGGGGCCCTGCTTTGCCTGCTGCTGATGAATAGGCGGCTGATGGTGATGGAAGTGATGCTGCTGGTGATTGGGCAGGTGAATGTTGCCCGCTTTTTGGTTCATCGTCACTTGCTGGGGTTGATTTTGATTTATCTAAAAATAAATTATCACAAGTAAAGATGAATGAAATCAAAGTTCGTTCAAAGACAACACATTTAATATTGATCACGCGGACATCTAAGCATGTGCAAAATCAATATTATAAAAGGTTTGCTATCTGGAATAAGTTAAAGTTGAAAACTATGATTTAGTTTCATTGCCAGTTCCATTTATTTATAATTCATATAATGTGTTCTCTTCTTGCTTAACCTTTAGAGGAGTGTACGTGTACGTCGGTGCCATTTTTCTGTGAATGAGTATGGAAGTACTTTAAACTCAACACAGGAGTGTCTGTGTGTAAGCATATTTATGCTTTAAGTATGAATTACATATATTCATTGGTTAAAAGTCACAAAATTTTCATGTTAAGAAAGGGCAGTAAATTAAAGTAAGGTTTGTATAAATCTATTCACTCCTCCAAAGGTTAAGTCTGATTAGCCTAGAACAAATACTAATCTTCTTCTCCCCCAAAAACTTACCAATTTTAGGATAAGTTTTCGGGTTAATAGTCTATCATATATTTGTACCTGGTTCATCTGCGGCCGGTGTGCATTGGGAGGCCTACTCATCATAGCGTGCGGACCCATTTGCAAATTCTGCCCCATCACATTGTTCACGTTCTGCATGGGCGGACCACCGGAGGGATTGATCTGTCGGAGGGGAGGCGGCATCGACTGCATTTGCTGATGCTGTTGCTGTTGCAGCGGATGAATACTGTTAAGCGGCATTCTGAGATTCGGGATCATGTTCTGCGGAGGCTGCTGCCAGATATTTTGTCCTTGCTGCGGCATAATTTGATTCTATATATAAAGAAAAAAGCATACCGAGGTGTTAATTTTACAAACAGGTCAATTTGAAGCAAGGCATATTGAAGTCACGAATAACTTTTATTCCTAACAAAAATTTAAAAAAAAAACGCAAAGTCGTTTTATAGAAACCCTGCATGACTATATGGTCATGCTCATCTTTTATTACCATGTAATATTGCATACGGACAGTAGTAAGTACGAGCGCAACTATATGGGCAGCCAAACATTCGGGGTTGAAATATAGCTAAACGTGAAATTTTTTAAAATATTTACAATTTGACCTCTTTAGATCAACATAATTTCAATACAAATATATTAGCAAACGAACTGTAAATAATGTGATGTCTTGATAAAAAAAAAAATAACTAACAAAAAGTCCATTAAAAAAAACGGAAATTCAAAAAATCGCATGTGCTTTTGGAGGCCGTTTATGTCCTTGCGGCTGATGACTAACTGTAGTCTGTACCCTTCTTAACGAAATATGAGCGAAAGCAACACGATATTCAGGTAGAAAAAGGATGAATAGTGGGATCAATAGACAACGGTGTTTACTGTGACCATATATGGTCACGCTCGTCCTTGGAAGGTTAAGTCAAGTCGGGTGTAAATAATAGTGCATCAATTTCAACGTATAATTTAAGAGTCAGATTTCGTTTCGCTATTGCAAAGCTTCACGTAAACAATAATAATTGTGTCACTCACATCGCAATTCAAATACAGATAGCTGAAAGAATAAATCAGCTTGTGTTTTTTGTGGTAATCAAGACAATATTGTTTTTTCATCCGTGTAAAAGCAATAGAGATTCTGTATTCTATTTCAATTTATACACATCTGCGAGAAGAATAAAAACAAAACTATCCAAGTAAATATGCGACAAAAGACTACTTAGCTTAGCTAGCTTCTTGACTTCTCTTTGTAAAGGTTTAGATAAATATGTCTTTAATAACCTGATTTTGGTTCTGCAACGGATGATGCAGACTGTTTTGCTGCTGCTGCTGCTGCTGCTGCTGCTGCTGCTGCTGCTGTTGCTGCTGATGTTCAATAGCCTGAAGACTTCCCGGCTGCGGTGGTGGCTGGGTCTGAACTTGACCTTGCGACTGAGACTGCGGCTGAGGAGGACGCGGCAAGATGGATTGCGGCATCATACCGTTGGGCAGTGGTGCCATTTGCTATTTGAAGATAGAATCAATGCATTCAATGATAGCGCTCAGTGTTCAATGTTATTTTAAACGAGTCGTATATTTATATGGTTTACTTTATTAATTGAATGTATTTAATCTTTTGCACTTCAGCAATTTTTCAGGTGTTAATACCTCCCAGCTTAAAGCTTTTTTCAGTAAAAATTACATTTACAAAAGGATACAAATTAGTGAGAATAAAAAAATTGAATCTTTTTGTTTTAGATCACCGATCTAACTCACCCATGTTTTTTTCAATCTTGAGACCGACATAAGCCAATGCGAGCCTTGACAAATTATTGTGTTGTTTATTGAAGGCAAGCAGTGTTAACTCAAATTTCAATTAAATTGATGACCCAACAAAATGTTAAATGACAATCAAATGAAGCACTTAAGCGACGACACATTTCACTATTTACTCATTAATATGAATAAGTGATTTAATTACCTGTGTTAATAAAACATAATGAAAGTTCAGTTTTAAATAAGCAATTACAGAAACTGAACAATTATGCCTCCATCACTGCAGCACAGCAGTTTATATGGAAAAATTAAATGCACGCAAAAAGTTGAGGCGAAATAATAAGGATATTCAACTCACATTATATTGGGAAAAGTGATGAGGATGATGAGGCGGCGGTCCTCCGAATCCAGGAGGCAAATGCGGGTGTTGATGCTGGTGAGGCAGTGAATGATTCTGAATTCCCATAGGAGGCCCAGATGACGGAGGCATTACCCCGGGAGGAAAACGAGGCTGTAGAAAGATAATTTATTAACACAATTACAATTGTTTAGAAAACAGTTTAAAAATTGTTGCAAAAATAGAAGTAAACAAATGATAACTCTAGTGCCTGACAAAATGAAATTAATTTGGCTGAAGACCTGATATGAAATGAAGAGCAATTCACTAATATCCAGATCTATATTATTCTATTCTCACCCCTTCTGAATGAGAGCTATCGAGCGACTGACTGATAATCAGAAGACATGAAGACTCAACGCGGACATTTGTATTCAAGCAATACAACTAACCTGATAAAATGGCATAATAAGGGGCATCTGGTGCTGAATGTGATGCTGCGGCTGGGCTTGTAGTGGCGGTTGCGGCTGCTGTCTCATGCTCCTCTCCAACTCCTCCACGGTGCATGCATTCTTTAACCATGTGCCAGGATGTGTACCCTGTCCCTGTTAAATATATTACACTTCTAAAATCCACAAAGATTCAAAAATAAAATATTTGATATTATTTTCCACACACCCTTAATTTAATAGCCTTAATTTCTTTAGCTACGAATCTTCGAAAGAGATGGGCGATTTCAAAAATGAAATCAATTTACGCTGTTGTCTGAGATATTTTACAATAAATAGAATAAAAAGCGATCAAAAGTCTGGTCAGTCTTGTAGCAGTGTGGTGGAAAAATGCTTGTTAGAAAAAATGTGTCGATCACTTATATGATGTCAACAGTCAATGCTTGGCGGAAAGGCATTAAATTTATAAATAAACGTCTGGATGTTTGCATTGATGGAAAAATTCGCAAAAATTGTAATTTTACTAAATTCACTATAATTTGTAAGCAAATTGAGATATCTTTACCAAATTTAATTTTCTTAGCTTCCAGATACTTCGCCTATACGCATATATGCGTCCGCCGGCCAGCAAACTTTGTTTTCAAAGACTCAAATACGCGTCCACGGTCGTTAAGCTGTTAAGTTGCCATCACTCGTACAGCAGTAAAAACATTTGTTTTGCAACACAAAGGTATTGTGTTGAATTTAGTTCAGGCGCACTATTTGAGGGTGAAAGAGGTGAGACCGCACACGAGGAAGAAGGATATTGGCACTGAAGATAGCTTGCAATCAAGAAGATACTGAACACATGACAACCACAGTTTGCTATCATTAGTAGTTCACATACTCCAGATTGGGCACAGTGGAATAAATGCTGTAAATTTGCCATCATTGAACCCAACCGTTAAAAAAAATAAATTACTAAATTTTAAAAGTAGTGTACCGTCGTCACGTTTTGCTGTAATGACGGCATGGACATAGGCGGAGGCTGAGGCAAGGTTTGTTGCATCGGGGGCAGATATCCCGTAGAGGTAGCATTCCTTTTTGGAGCGACTCCGATTGATTTATTTTCCCTCGCCTTTTGCTGAGGAGATCCCCTTGGCGAATTATATTCGTCGTAGTCTTCCAGCACCAAATGGGACAGGAACGCTTCTGCAAATTTAATTTTATAATGTTAAATTGACAATACAGATGGTCTATAACAGCCATGGGCAACCTTTACTAGTGATGGGGGGCAAATTATCATTTTATTCAAGGCAAGAGCCCGACGAAATTATGAAATAAAATTAATGAAATAATTTGTAAATTCATATTTCGTTTATTTATAATACAATGATTTGCTTTAATGCTCTGCATTTTTTTTGTAATAAATTGGATGAAATAATAATTAATGTATAGATTGGCCTTATACTTGAACTGAGAGACATGGGTCTCAAGGATAATCGCATAGAAGTTTTCGTCTGTTTGCTTGTCCGAATTTGTGATTTATTGTACTTCATCCTTGAAAAAAACTGTTCACACATATATGTGCTGTCGAAAAAATCATGATTTTTATAGAAAATGCTTGTAAATTTGTATATGTGAATTTGAAACCTAAATAAAAAAAATTGTCCACAAAGAATCTGACTAACTTTGCTGAAATCGATTAGGGCCGGATCCAGTCTGCAGGCCAGGGGTGGTCCATATATGGTCTATACCGGGGGTGAGGAACCTTTTCATTTCTAAAGGTTACATTCATTTATTTGATTCAACATAAGGCCGCAGTAAAGAAAACGTTGACACCCCCATTTTTTTTTAACTGTCAAACATATAATGGTTTGATTACGCTCCTTTTCCAAATGCTTGCGTATATTTTGATCAAGTGAAAAGGCCGCAGGTTCCCCTCCACTAGTCTATGCCAATCGCAATCGGACGAATCTAGTAATTTTAGAAGTTCGGACAATGCTTACCGAGATCCTGACCCTGTTTATCATTCTCAGAGAGCAGAAGCTCTTCATGTTGCTGCTCCCAGTCTCCGTCTTCACCTTAAAAATACAATTTCTAGTATTAAAATAAGCGATACAAAATACATGAACATATTATATCTTATCTAGCATGCTCGTATGTTTTAACTAAAACTTCTATTTTTAATAATGCAATATTGTGGAATTAAAATCAGCCCTTGTTGAAGTGTTCCTACTGGTTGCATTCTTAAAATTACAAAACGCTAATACAATCACACAATCCGAATTTATATTTCAAGTAGATTGCGCAATATCGGCAATTTCTTTCACACTAAAACCTCGCAAAAAAAAATGCAATTCCACAAAAAAATACGTAATATTGTTAAGATCAACTATGGTTTGTTCTTTGATTGAGAGAGCCTAATATAAGGTTACGTTAGTTTAGTGTTTTTATAATATTATCGCCTGTGTGGTCGAGTGGTCAACGTTGTTGGCTTCGGTTGCGAAGGGCATGGGTTCAAATCCCGGTGCGGAGAGTTTTATAAATTGATTTTTCGATCGATTTATGAATTTCTGTTCGTAGGCATGGATGTATGTGATGTCTTCAATTCCCCACTCCCACCCATCCTATCCTATGAACAGGACGTATCGAGAGCGATTAGCTTACCACTAGTCCAATCCTAGCTCTATCCTTCTATTCCTACTCTCTTTGGAAAAAGAGAGGTTGAGCAACTGAGTAACAAGCAGTTCTCGTAGAAACACTTCTGTTGAGATAAACTCCATTAGGAGTCCATATGCTCCACATTGGGAGCGGACATGGTTTAAAAAAAAAAAAAATATTATCAGCACAGATTTTGCGTTGAAACCGGTCGTAACAATTTTTTTAAATAATCTTAACTACCTAATATTATTAATAGGTTTAGGAAGAAGTCACATTCAGTTAAAATTATTCGGCATATTTTACAATCGCAGGCAGCACAAAAAGCCTGCCTGTCTCTTCAAGATAAAAAGAATGACGCCACAGAACTTTTGACACACAATGGCTACTTTGTCTAACTAAAATTACATGTGCTTCGCGTAATTTATCAATTCTCTTTATTACAATGTTTGATTTATGGCGAAAGTCAAATCTGCAATAAAAACATAAATGTTGTTTAAAACAGCATTAAGTAATTTTTGGCAGATAAAAATGACAGACTTAAACAGACATAGAGCGTATTTACCATTACTTGAATAATCGTCCAAATACATCCATTAGTCTTGATTATCGCGATACATTGCAATGTGTTGAAAAAGTAAGGTTAGGTGCAATGAAATCGCTGTTTTTTTTATGTTACACTGACATAGGAAATCTAATATTACTTATATTCCATCAACCTTACCTGCTTCTCCGAAAGTTTCATCGTTGAGGGCATCGTATTCGTCCTCTGAAGCCTCAAGACCCCCTCCTCCGTCATCTCTTTCATTCAAGTTCTGAAAATTTTGGAATCGTCAACAGTGGTTAAGGGTAGAGCATAAAATAAACAAAATCTCCAATAATAAGGTGTACCTTTAGGGCATTCAAGATTCATTGGGCAAAGTAAGGTGATATTATGACGTTTAAAGACGTAAGCTGGGTTTAACAATGCCCGGTGGCAGTTGGGAAAATTTTGTTTGTCAATCGAAAAATTGTTTAGCAAAGAGGTTTACTATGCAGATTTATCAGGTGGATATGATACCTCAATACTTATGAGATACTATATATAGCCATTTTAAGCTGATACTACGATATTTCCGATGATAATCGGATAAAACGCGTACATACATTGATGTCTTTAAAAAAATGCATGGCCTCGCTTACACTGTTGCTGGTTTTCGTTCAAAGCTTATGTGATACACATATATATAGGGAAACTATCTGCGGTAATAACTTACCGATAATGCGGAATCGAAACCGAAAAAAGAATCTGCCATTTGATATTTTCTAAATTGCTTGATATAAATGACATGGCTCGTCACGCCAAGACATATGTTACAATGGCGGACATTAGTTTTATCTAGTATTGCTGAATAAAATTAAGGAATCCCCTATTTTCATAACGCAATTATATCTTTCTCTGCAAAATCTTGTTTGAATATTACAATGCCAATTTTTCATTAAATTCTTATATAATTATTATGACACTTCACCAAAAAATCAGATAATTGTATTGTGAGTTTTTTTCAACATAAAAAATTCAGCACACTCAAAGCCCCCTATAGTCAAAGCCATGCTATTGAGTTGAAAACAGGTACTTTTTCAGATGAGCGGGCCGGCGTCATAATTTTCAAAGTAATATCACGTCATTATGAAACCATTTATTACTGTTATTTTGAAGCAAATACATATATATATATTGTAATTATATATCTTTTCAATTAAATCATTTTTTAAATAAGAAAAAATCATATTTTCTAAGGTTTTTTAATAAAAATCTCTGAGAACAAAAGCAAACAAAGATGCCAAATCATTTTATTTAAATTATTTTTTTTACAATATTTCAATACAGAATATGAGGTTGGATAGTTCATTAAAAAAACCAACGTCATTATTGGGATTTTAATCAATTAATATTAATCTCGAAATTTATTTGTGCACACTGGTTCGTCACTCAATCTTTCCATAAGATTTCTCAAGTCATATCAGTAATCAAAAATCAGTAAGTCAAACTAGGATAGCACAATTCACTTCATTATTTTTTTTTATATTGTTATTGATTAAATCGTCATTTACTTGGTATATTGCCATTATTATATGATAAAAGACGCGGCATGTATTTCATAATATCACAATAGGCGTCAAAATCTTATATAATATTATATGAATTCCGCTTGTTACCGTCGTTTATGTAATTTATAATTTATATTCTATATAATTGTGATACTTAATAGTGGGAAGTTAAATTTTATTGGTTTTTACCATACATCGCATATCTTGCCATTCGCTATATTTCTTACAATCATTACTTAATTTGCATATATGGCCCTTCCGATGTATCGTAAATTGTAAATTAATAACACCAACGAATCACAGAATATCCATACGAGAAATCTTTCAAACATACATGTTACATTTAACGAAAAATAAGCTCACAAATTGGAATTTAGAGTTGATCTACGTATAACCACCATACAATTTGTTAGTAAAGGCAGGGATTCAACGGCCAGCTCAGAATTTGCTGATTTTCTACAGCACTGCTTGGAACTTAAGACTGCTATGGCACACTTCATTATCAATATTTTTTAAGAAATATTCATATAGTCACTAGAAGTAATGGTAGCTAAAAATTCATGATAATAATATTATGTAATTATCCACGATAGTTTTAGTGGAAAACATAATCGGGATATTGAAATGTCTTATATACCCGGCACCGGGTAAAGGTTGTTATAGGATAAATAATAGCTGAATCATCATTGACCATATTTGCTCCCTGTGTGAAACAAATAACCACTGCGATTTCTTGTCTTTTGCTGATTGCTTTGCTTCCTCTCATGACATGCCAGCATGCCTCTGTTTTTTTGATTTTATACCCTAATGCCTGCATTATTATTCAAAAACTATTTTTTACTTCTTTATGTATGTATAGTATGCAGTGCTTTTTTTAAGAAATAAAAAGGTGCCGGTATTTACTTCTTATCAAGCTTTTGACTCGAAGATTTTTTTCTAATTTATGTCTGGTCGCAACGTGGAGCATATAGCTTCCTAATGGAGATATCTCAACAGAAGATTTTTACGAAAACTGCTTGTTACTCAAACTTTTTTTTAACTATATAATAAGCATTAGACCCAAGGTTCTGGTCTCAAAGTAAGTCTATAGACTGGTATTGTTTTGTATTTTTATTGTATATATTTTGCAAATATTGATTTGAAACATTAAAAATGCCACTATGCTTCATGTGAAAAAAGCCCTGATTGTATGTAAGTATTAGAGGTCAGCACGGGCCCGAGCCTGGCCCTCGGGCACCTAATTAATTCGTTGGGTGCTAACGACACGCCTAGCGTGTCGGTGGAATTATTATAGCACGAGCGCCTATCGCTTTAGAGTGATATTATTATAATTTCATTGTTTTGCAACAAAAAAAATATACTAATATCAAATCGGTAGTGTAGACCTGCAGAAGTCGTATTTGTTCATCTTGTTTTTTCACATAAAGGTTGGCTTACACTTTCGCTTAGAATACGTTTACTACATAAGTTTCAAATTTTAATTTGCATTATTTACTGTTCTTCTTTTTACATTCTTTAAGATTCTTTGAGTATTGAAGTGTTCTGTCTAGAATTTTATACATAAAAAGATACAAATATTTTTTTCAAATACGTGAGTCCTTGATTAAATATACCCCGGAAGAAATATGTGCGACTAAATGGAACTTCTGGAATGGAACTTCTAAATGGAAGCTGAGACATTCTGACGATTTCGTTCAAATTCGATGGCGCATCAACATTAACGACTAATAGCCGAGGAAATGTTTTAATAAGCCAAAAATGGTCATACATTACAACAAATTCATGGCTGGAGTGGATTACCATGATCAAATGTTAGCATATTATCCATGTAGAAGAAAAACATTACGATGGTATAAAAAATTAGGTATCCATTTGTTTCAAACAATGCTACTAAATTCCTACTATTAGGTAAACGGCAAAGAAATGAATTTTTTGTTATTGTGACAAAAAAAAATTATTTTAAAAATATAAATGATACAATATATTCTGTTATATAATTTTTATTGTATTTTATGTCCTCCATAAAAGAGGCAACTTTTTTGATAATTTTTCGTTAAACCTCTGGTGATTACTGGAAATTTACAAATCAGGTGATTTTTACAGGTCTGCGTTTGTAAATTTATGTACGAGTGATGCTCATCGACTTGAAGAGATATATCGAAGGTTGCTATGTCCGGTGAATATGAAGGAATGTGGCAGAAGTTCGAAATCAGTTCTTTAATTTTTGTGCGTAATTTTTGCGCATGAGCGTCTCGATGTATGTTGTAAAATCCGCCTATTGTTATTGACCAAAAAATCATCGTTTTTTAATAACTCTGCTTTTTCATAGTTCTAGTTGAAGCAGTATAGTCTTGGTAATGTTTGAACAGATTTCAATAATCAAATGTATTTCTTCGAAAATACCAAAACACAAAACAAAATTTTTTTTAAGTCAATGTTGGCGAGGGAAGGCAAGTATTGATTGGTGATAGCAATTGTTTTTCCTGGTATTACTGTAAAGGACAATATTTTTTGTTAGGTAATGATCTTTTGAGAAAGGATCCTATTGTGCCTGCCAATTAAGAAGAAGTGGTACGTTGTTCAAGGCCGTTTGAGAGAGTGTGTGTATTTGAGAGAGGTTGCTGTGTTTTTTTCAATCTTTTAGATAGATTTGAGTTGTTTATTGGTAGCAATGTGTGTGAAATTCCTTCACTATTTTTCGTGTATCAGTTCCACCAGTTTTAGGACGTTCTCATCGATTTGAGGGGTCTTCTGGTTTTGGTTAGTCCTTTAACTACCTATCGCATATTTGACTTTTGAAAACTATCTTAAGCACTTTCAAAAGTTTCAAAACGTCAGTAAATGTCACAAATGGTTTGGAGTTCTTTTGGTTTTGAATCTTTAGGAATAAACAACAGCATAAAACGCGCCAAATGTGTTTTTCAATCTAGGCTTCTTCATTTTTCACCACCGCCAAAAAAAATAACTATGTTTGAAATGGTAGGGTATCAAGAGCGTTTAAACATCAATACCAACCGACGTGTTAGCTCAACGGCACGTTGACAAAGATTTTTAAGGGACACGCAGAAGATAATGTCACGTTCCTTTCGTGTTACCCTATATATGTACAATTTTCAAAATTCATCAAAAATATCATTATATGATTACAGGCTGCAAGTTATTGAAAAATTAGTAGGCCCCCCTCCAAAACAAAAAAAAATGAAAGAATCCATCTTCCTATTTTCTACCAAAAAATATTTAATGTATAATGTTGCTTAGTAAAATAATATTGTTTATTTAGTTTTTTTAAACTATTTTTTACTGTTATTTTATATTCAGTGTACACATGTGTTTACAAAAGATGTTATTTTATTCACCTAATCGAAAGCAATTGTATGCTATTTTTTAAATATTGATAAATATATCTAATGTTTGCTATGTATATATGTATAAAATATTAGCATGCTATACTGCTTAGGCTATCAAAGTCCGCATTGAGTGTGTTAATAGACTAAATAATCGGTTCCACGTTGTTATGAATATTGTTCAAAACAATAAAAGCTATTGTTTTGTTACGTATGGTGCCATCGTAAAGATATTTATTTCGGGACAACGAAGCTTAGAGACCCATAAAATTTTGACCCAGTTGAAGCTTAACCTGAGACAATGATTTAATTATTTAGGAATGACCAATAGCTACAATATTGTAATTATCGTTCGTTGTGAATATTACTCAGCTTCTGTATTTCATTAGTTTAAGACAGTTGACAGTTCATTGTGCTAAAAATTCTTTATAAAACAAATAGATTTGTTAAAAATAGTTTCAACGAAATAAAGAAAAAGTTTTTTTACATAACAATTTAAAGTAACAAAATCTTTCACCAAAGTGGGCGAGGAACGTAACGTTTGATGATTTTTGATTTTAATTATAAACAGTTCTATAGAGAATCGTTTATTGTTGTAAATTTCACATTTTAATAAATAAAAAATCAGGGTCAATTTTGCTCGCTTTGCTGGGTAAAACCAGTTCTGATTTTTATTTTAAACCTACATAAAAATGTTTTGTTTTTTAATATAATCCCTTTCTACCTAAGAAGTAATTATTATTTAAAGTAATGGATAACTATTTCGGCACTAAAGAATAATTTCTAGAATTCGAATTAGAATTCTCCCAAGTAAATCAATTAATTATTATCATTTGTGTACTTTAAAAGCCAAATTTGTGTGATCTCTTTTCTAACCTTTTTTATCATAAAAACATGGTGTGGAGAGAAAAGTTGGCTAACAATAGGTTCGTATTCATCTTGTTAACTTATCAAGTAACTTCACAACCACATATGTTATATTGTTGATCATTTGTTGAAATATGTGTATGTGGAAAGGGATAATCAAGTCAATGGTTTCAGAAAAAACTTTTTCAAAACTGGATATGACATTAACGGATGTATGAGGTGAGGTTATGAAATAATGTTAATATATTGGACAGCAGCAGAAAATTATATTCGAATATTTTATTCAGATAGTACAAAATAAATATATGCATATATTATACTAAGAATCACTTAATTATCCTGGCAATTCAATGTAGATAAAGAAAAATATTAAATGAATAACACCGGATATTTTTATCATTCACATTCAAACTGTAACTTCAGCAATTGAGGCTAAACAATGTATACATCTTTACAAAATAAGTACATGAAAAACAATGTCCTAAAGTGATAGTGATAATAATGTGGTATAAATTTAACAGCCATTTCATGGACACTTAAATCATTCATGATTGTTTACTTTAATGACTACATGCAAATATACCTAAACATATATGTTTATGTAAACTAACGGGCATTTAAAATTTCCATAGAACAAAATTTACTTGAATACAATGTGCGATGTAATAATAACATTTATGTTATTTTGTTAATTATCCTTTTTTTTATTGTTTAAAGATAAAAAAAATATCAGGCACTAATGCAATCGGTAATGTGCATGTTTATGAAAATTTTAAATCTCTTGAGATAGGCCATGTAACAATAAAATGAGTTCACTCACAATAAATACATTGAAGGAGAAAAAAAATTCAAACATCCTAAATCAGTGTCTGCCAAACTGTGTGCCGCGGAAGCAGATGCTTAAAAAATGTTAATTTTAAATATTGCCTATTCATTTAATTTTAAATAAATTCAACATCTAGATATTCAAATAAGTATTTGTCACATTCGTAAATAGTGGTTGACGCGACACATTTTCCATATTTCTTTTTATTAATGAACATTTTCTTTATTAAAACACCTTTATTTGGTGTTCCGCGAAACAAATCCCATTCACCAGTGTGAAGTAAAAATGTTTGGCAGACACTGTCCTAAATGAATGTTAAATCCAATAATAAAATGATCAATCAATATTTGATATCTAATTTTGCCAGTAATAGCTCAAGTAACTTCTGATCGATAAGCAGGACTTGATTACTACACTACCAAGAATTACAAAATATTCAAGAATGATAAGTTCACATTATTTAGTTTATCATTTGCTACCTTTCCTAATTCTGGGGAAAAATCATTAATCTGTTTCCGATTTATGGATCAGACCAAATTATTAAATAATATAAGTACATATTAAATGAAATGAAATAAGTAGCTACTTCTTATTTCTATGTTTTATACAAAATGTATGTCCAAATTTTTAGCTGCATTAGTCGTGCAAAATACCTTACCCAGATCAGCAGCACACAAAGTTATTATTTACTGATTTAACGTTTGGTACGTAATATTTTTCGATTTTAGATGTTTTTGACAGATCTTAACTTAATGGCATAATTATGTTATTCACGCAGTAAAAAAGGAACTATTTTTAAGATTTCGAGTTCTTGAGAATTCTTTTCATGAGTATACAGAGCTTATAAGAACATACAAAATCAAATTAAAACTACTGCTCCATATGTCTCGAGATCTGTACATTTTTCCGCAACAACTATAAGTTGTAATTATTATTGATATTGTTTCTATGTTAAATCATAAGATGTATATAAACACAGTAAAAAGATTGTGATAACAACAGTGACATATCACCAGTTGTATAAGTATAATAATATTCAGACAGATTAATTTTCTGGAGAATTGTAAAAGGACTAAAATAAGAAAGAACACACTAGAAAATGTGCTGCAGATGACTCAATCCTACCTGCTTATTCTTTAAAAAAGGACTATTTCAGAATAATAGAAGATTGTCAAATACTATCCATAGGTTGTATTTGTGTGGACTTAGATGTGACAATATGACTTGGGTAGAAGAAAGTGATCAGCGAGATACAGGGGATCCTGGAGTCAATATACACATTGTGCCACCCATCATAGGAGTAGATATGGTTTAATAATAAGAAGATATATATTTACTATTGTTTCAATGAAAAGGGTAAAAGAAAAGAATAAATTGTAACTTAATGATTTGAGAAAAAAATCCAAACATTGATTTTTATAAATAATCATTGTAACTTTGTTATGTAGAATAATTAAATATATTTAATAAAGATATGGCGTGGATGTAATTAGGTGAAATATTTTTTTAACAATAAATATTGTAGCTATCTACACAATGATAAAGCTGCAGGCAAATATACAAAGAGATCACATATACAATGGTCAGAAGGCTCGCTTTGGTAAATCTTTAGAGAATTATTTTATACACATATTTTTACAACTGGTGGATTAACTGGTCTACAGCAATAAACACCCAAATTCAAACTGAATGACTTTACCTATAACTTGTATTATATTATTTATAAATTGAATCGATTCCTAAAAAAAATTTTAGAAATGAAAAGTAGTATGAAACGACACGTCTAACGTGTAGGAAATGGAGAAGTCTTCCGTTATTTTTGTCCTATAATCAAGTTCTAACTCTGCATGTGACAAGTCTTTGGTATTTGAATACATTTAAATGAATTGGCCTGAATATTTAAAATATGTCACACAAGTTATTTGAATTAACTTTATTGCAATGTATGTTATTCGGGGATTAACTGTACATTAGATTATTATTGCATATAGCCATATAAATTAAAATATATTACAATGATTCCAATTTCAAATGTATTATAACAATTGATTACATCGAATTTACAGATTTATGATACAAAATAACCATTTTAAGATATAGAAATACAAGTTTTTTTTAAATATATATTGTAACACCAGAATATAGTGTTATTTGAAACTAAATCAGATCAATAAATAATTTACCATGCAATCAATGTATGGGTTAAATCGCAATGTTAATAAAACATTGCGAGTGTGGTTGTCTCATAAATCAATTTGAAAAATGAATGTATTTTCAATAATTATTTCACGTAAAAACAACTTAAGTCTATGAGATGGCATTTGAAATTTTATGAAGATGTGTTTAAATCTTATGAAACTGTTATTTCGAGTTTTCCGCGTCTAATTCAGACGGAGGTAAACATCATACTTCCTCCAACAGTTGGAACTGGTCTTCAGAGTCTTCTGTGACGACGGCATCGATGTTGTAGAAGGCAGCGTGTATGCTGATCACAGTTATTGACGCTCCTATAAAAAATTAAAAGGGTGTTGTAACCAAGTCAAGGACAAACAGTAAGCCATATTAAATTTATTTCTGGCATTGGTGGTGCTTATAGACTGATTTTTGTGATTTTTTATTCAAATTTTATGTTATCAAATAGTTCGACCAGAGGTTAATACTCTTCGGCTACTTTGGCCTCAATTGATTCTTCACTTTATGCAAAAAAAAACTCTCGTCCTAATCAGTTCACCTAAGGAATGTATTACCTAAGACCCAAAATAGAGCTGATCCAGCCCCCGCCCAAAAGAATATCGGCATACAGCATAAGCCAACGAGTGCGTATTGGTGAGCAAGAGTCATTTCGTAGGATCCTATCTATAAATATACAAACAAACAGTGAAATTACTTTTAAATGAATAACAGTAAATTTGAGGAAATTTACCAGAATACTATCTACACTCGTTCAATTAGACCTCCTATTAATTTTAATCTATTATTATAAATTAATTTCAAACAGAATAACATACCTTCCATTTTGCAGGATTATTTTTAAACTTGTAACACAAAATGAGACTTCCACAGATGGCCAGCAATAGCAATGGCGAGGTGATCCTGTAAAGATAATAATGAAAGCATTCCCAATTATTTTTATGCTTCTATATAAATAAATCCGAATGATTTTTTTATGAAAACTTTTGGTTAGAATTTCAGTTCATTAAACTATATTGATTGGAATTCAAGGAAATATCGAAAGACAATTTAATAATATTACTGAAAATACTCACAGACAGTAGGCGAATAGAGCAAAGAATACAAATAAGTAATTGGCCTGGAAGTACTCCAAGTTTCTAACGAGGCGTTTGCTAACTCTGGGTAGCGTAGATGGAACCTGAAATTAAGCAATAAAGCGCTGTAAGTTTATTGAATAGGTATGAATTTTAACTGCAGATGCATAAGCACTTTAAGATAAATGGTATGCTCGAAAACAAGAATATATTAATTGTTTGCATGCTTACATGATAATAGCAGATAAAATTATGATAACACTTATTATCATGTAACATACCTTGAAATTGGATGTCTGTACGAATAAAAGCCAAGGTCGTATTGCTTGCCTCTGAGCAGACACCATAGCGAACAGCGAAGAGGGAGTGATCATCTGGCCCAATTGTCCCAGGCTGCAACCGAAAAATCAATAAATAATGTGTTTTAAGATCCTTATTTTATATGCGTCACCAGCCGAGGTCTAGTTGGTTAGAGCGTGCTCTAATGATCAGGCGGGTTTGGGTTCGATTCCCGGTTAGGTCAATGTCAAATTTATATTTTTTCAATTTGAATTTGAGACCTAAGACGTGGGTGTTTGTGATGTCAATTCTCCTCGAGTTGATCTCGAGTGATTTACAAAAAAATCTCACTAAGTATATCGCGTATGATCTTTCAACTTCAAAATGTTTGGCGGATTGGCATTAGCTGTAATATATATTTATATAAATGGGGATGCCAGTCACATCATTAAAAAACAAAAAAAAACAGACGCATTTTATTGTTCGATATTATGTAGAATATCTATATTATGAACACAAATCTTTCTTACAATAGTAAATTAAGCCCATCAGCAGATGACATTCACAACATAATACCGATGTATCAATTGTGTTATTTTTAATTCTTTACTATTTTTTAACTGTATAATTATGTTTCAAGTCAACAAATAAAACAAAAAATAACTTTATTTATAGAACAACCGAAATTCTGCTTAAGGTATGGTATGTGATTATTTAAAGTATAAATACTGGCCACTTTTAGGGTGTTCACTGTCAATACTTGGTGGAAAGGCATTATATTAGTAAAAAAAACAATATTCCTTTGTACTTCACTCCACTTTATTTAATATGTCAGGACCGGTTTCGCTCATTACGAGCATCGTCAACTGATAAGAAATATAATTTAACAATCCTATTTATACAAAAATGAACAGTTATCAACAACTAATATTGTTAATTAATGGAATATTGTTTTTTTACTAATTAAATACTGGCATTGAAGTTAATGTAAGCGATTGCAATACTAAACAGTTATTTTCAAACACTTGGTTTGAAAATATAGAATAAATGTGAGATCAAGAATCTTGGTAAATACGCTTTACTCCTTTTCTCTCTGAAAATGAATTATGTCCAGCAGAAAAAATGAAACTCTCTAAAAAGCTTAATTACAAAATCAACAAAACATCCAACATTAGAATAAAAAAACAAGGAATCAATAAACAATGCCAATTAAAAAATATTTGTTCATTCTAAGAAGTTGCATTTGATATGCTATGTTGAGTTTTTTTACACTGATATTATATTTATGTTTCGCGTAAAATATCGGTTTCCCTGATTCCCATATTTAATAATTTGACATTTTCCTACCTATAATTGAATTTCCTACAGAACTGCATTGTTATTAAAGGCATTTAGTTTTCTGGTAGAATAAGAGTAGCATGTAATAAAGCAAATAAACTATAATGAGAATACAAACGTACTTTGCAAAACCTTTCTTTGGAGAACTCTTTGGCGCCTCCATTTCACCGGCAATTTCTACAGTCACAGGATCGGCCATTTTATTCATAAACTATTTTGAAATGTGGAGGATTTAGATAGAAACTTTAATTTTGAGCGAAAGTAATAAACTCCTGTCAGATGTATAATATTATTACGTGTCCGTATAACGTTCCTTCAGTTTGTTGGTATATACGTGAGTTGACAGTGTCAATATTTTATAATGAAAAATTGGGAAAATAGATAATTGGGCCGTTGATTGGCGTGACGAAAACCGAACTGTACTTGACAATTGTTTCTAATTTAATAAATAATGATTCAGACTGTTTATGTGTCATCAGAAGACGGATAAACATCTGCTTGCCAGAGACAAGTATATTAGCTGGTGCTAGGGATCATAAAATAATTTTAAAACGTCACCTTCTTTTGCTACTTAAAAAAGTTCTTGTCAATTAGCAAACCGTATTTTTGCCGTTGTGTTAAAAAAAGGATTACAAATAATTGCGCTGGTGCATCGAATGGTTTTCACTGGTAAAAGTGAATTTGATTTTTGATTTTGTTGAAAATATAACAAAATACATATTAATTATATATTTTTCATATTTAAAACTTGTTATCACAACCATCCATGCATATAATATTTTATTTTAATTCAAAAATAAAATATTGTAGCCAAACAGAGTTCTGTAGGGAGTTACACTTTAAGTGCAAATCAACTAAGCGAAAGTTCATTTTATTCTAAGTCTTCATAAAAGTATCAACGCTGTATAATATTTTTTTTCAGATTGAAGTATACTATAGCCCTCTATATTGGATGGAGGCGGTAATGAGTACCGATAATATAAGGGGCTATGGTATACCTAAATGTCATCGATAAAACTCTTTTTTTAGTGCTTTTTAAATAAGTGTTAACAAATGTTAAAATATGTATAAAATTATCAGTTTGATATTAAAATGTTATATAAAATTATTCCATAGAGTTGATTTCAACCCAATTTTCCAAATTTCAGCCCAAAAATTTTCCTACCTAGCATTACTAAGTTTTTTACAGCAGCCAATTGTACGACTGTTAATTTAAGAAACACCAAACATCTTAGATAATATGCGAAAAATAAAAATACATATTTTGTTCAATATGGTCGTAATTTAACGAGTTAAAATGAGACAGGTAGATAATTTCAATTTTGACTGAATATTCAAAGCTAACTTTTTTCAATAATTGGTGATTAAAAAAATATATTCCTTGAATTAAAATTTAAAAAATGACGTAAAATCAAAACAGCTATTATTTAAGTGTTACATAATATTCTTCAAGAAATACATTGCTTACTTTTAAACTCATTGTAATGTAAAAAGCTGGAGTATTTTCCAAGAAAATAAAAATTGCAGTTATTCCAGAGAATTTACTATTTTATTTATAAGGTTAAAAGTAGTTGCACTTGTGGATTGGATAGCTTTCACTGGTACAAATAAACTCGATTTTTGATTTTGTTGAAAATATATACTTATAAATAAACAAAATCTTTAATGTATATTTTATTTATTTGAAATTAGTTATTATTACTATACGTACATAAAATATTTTATTTTAATCCAAAAATAAAATATTGTAGTCAAACAGAGTTCTATGAGGAGCTACACTATAAGTGACTATAAGTGCAAATCATCTAACCGAAAGTTCATTTGATTTTGAGCCTTTTATTTTTATGACATACTAAATGTCAAGCTTATTTAATATTATTGAACTCTTATCAATAGGGTAATCCGATTTAGTACATGGTAATTTAAAAACTTAGTAAACTAGTAAATATTATTTTACAACATTGGTAACATCAGGCAGTTTCAATTTATACAGCAAAAATGGCGGTTGTGCGAGTCGTTAGTGTTGTAATATTTAGCATTTTATTCAATTATGGTGAGTCACACTTGATTTTAGAAATATCATTCTTCATTTATAGTTATCAAATAATATTGATATTACTGATTTATTTCATAATGCTTCTTTATTCTTTAATTATTTACCGACGCGCTTGAATTGAAATTTGTTTACTTTCATGTTTTGCATGAAATTGTCTAAAGGTGTCACACCCATTTGTGATCCGATTACTTGTTCAAAGGAAAAAACGTAGACAATGCCCATATTTAATGCATACACTTGTTTATAAACTACCATGTTGCACCTGAAACACTATTTTCAAACGTATCCAATGTTTGTTACCTGATTCACCTGTCTCACTTCTTAACCTACGTCGTTAGACGCTGTACGAGTAGCATCATTTTATTTTATTTTGTTCATCCTATCAAACTTATTATAGTTTGATCATCTTTTACTTTTGTGTGTTGTTTAAAAGCTTGGTATATCAAGTCGCTGAAAAATGTCGGCCTGCGTAATGTCACACCTGGATGAGCACGCGATATGTTTTTGTCTATTGAAAACAATAATGCCCTTTTTGATGCAGTTAATAACCTCCTGCTTTTACATGTCTCTATGTCGCGTTTTCCTAATCCATTTTTTTCGCATTTATTTCCATTTTCAAATATTTCACCCTGGAACGTATATGTATTGAAGAGGGAGAATAATTTAAAAGTAATTTGAAAGTTAAACATGAGGTTTTACCAACATTTCCACTGTATAGAATAATAACAATATTTAGAATAATAACAATATTGTTTTTTACTAATTATGTTATAAAAGATAGCTTTTCAATGAAAACCATTTTCGTTTTGAGTATTCCTCAATAAAACGGTGTTTGTTGTGTCTGTATTGTTGAATTCTTGATTTTTAAACTATATTTTTGTGTTTTTATTTTGAACTTAAAACAGCTTTTGAAAAATAACATATTTGATCACATTCGTAAATATAGTGAAATCGAAACTGTTTCATCAGTGGTGGCGAACCGTTTTAATTGAGATTACCATTTTTTTTTTTTTTAACCATGTCCGCTCCCTATGTGGAGCATATGGACTCCTAATGGAGTTTATCTCAACCAAAAAATATCAATTATTATTCAACAACTTTTCAACGTGCCAAATAAAAAATAAGTTTACCATATTTATTATAGATTAATGGCATATAAGTGATATCATGTAATTGTTTTTATCTTGAAGAAAGCTAACTATTTATTTCGTTTATTAATTTGCCGAAAATACAAAAAGCATTTAATTCATGAATCACTCCCAAATTTCATTAGCGCCAACTACGGCACAAGTGTCCTTGGCTCGCTTAACCTGCTATAAATGTCCGTTTTTTTTAACCAGTTTAATGAAAATTTTACTAAGAATTTGTATCCACAACCATTGATGTATGTTATGTTCCCTACCTACACTCCACACCAATTGACGCTAAGAATGGTACATGGCTAATAGAGGTCTGCACGGGCCTGGGCCTGGCCCGCGGGCTCGGGCGGGTAAGCGCAATTGAGAGTCGGGCTGGGGTCGGGCCGGGCTTTGGAATTTCGGAAATAATCTGGGAATAAATATAGCAAATCG
>CM062825.1:6778747-6834732 GCA_031772345.1 Himalopsyche anomala
AAATTTCAAATTCTTCGGTGAGCTAAAAAAAAAAAAGGACTTTCGGAGATAATCTGGGAAAAAGTATAGCAAATCAAGGATTTCAAATTCCTCGGTGAGCTAAAAAAAAAAAAAGGACTTTCGGAGAGAATCTGGAGAAAAGTATAGCAAATCGAGGATTTCAAATTTAGTAATAACACAATATTCCTTTGTACTTCATTCCACTTTATTTAATATGTCAGGACCGGTTTCGCTCATTACGAGCATCGTCAACTGACGTCAGTTGACGATGCTCGTAATGAGCGAAACCGGTCCTGACATATTAAATAAAGTGGAATGAAGTACAAAGGAATATTGTGTTTTTACTAATATAATGCCTTTCCACCAAGTATTGACAGTGAACACCCTAAAAGTGATTTCAAATTTGTTGGCGAGCTAAAATAAGGTGTTTCGGGCTTCGGGTCGGGTTCGGGTGACAAGTGCGGTATTAGACTTGAGCTCGGACCGGGTAATTTTGTAAAATTTTGGCCCGTGCAGACCTCCAATGGTCTTACTGAACTTAATAATAATTTACACACTACTTATAATTGTTGCCCATCTACCTTTTATTTCTACATTTCCTTCTTTCATTTATTATATGTGATTTATTACTGATGTTTTGCCATCAGCGATTCGACTATTTTAGTAGAAATTAGATTCATTTGAAAAAACAACAGCTTCCACTTCATTAATATTGTGTCTCAATAATGCTCAAGTTGTTGATTTCTTCTAAGCACTGTTTCACACTTACTAGTAAATTTATAATGCCCCTCCTGTAAAATAACATGTTGATTGGTTCACATTTTATATAAAACACCAATACTAATACAATGATATAAAGATTTGTGAGAATTTTAGTATATAACAAAATTTTATTTTGGTTCAACCCTGACTATGAATAAAAGAATCATCTAAAATAAGTACTTATCAAAATCTGATACAACTTGCATTAGCTAAAGCAGTGCTTCCCAGATTGGGGGCTGCGGAATTTCTCCGGGGGCCGCCGCAAAACATGTTTTGTATTGAGGAGGGCTGCGGATTATTTTTTTCAGATTTAGGAGGCCATGGAATGAAAATGTTTGGGAAGCACTGAGCTAAAGTACCCTTGAGACCAATTTTCCTGCTAAGTTGTGCACGTGTGCGCGCACACCTCCCAAAATGTGCCCGCACACATTTTTCCATCCCTGCACAAGGAATATTGTAAAAATATGTTTGTTTCACCAAATTTTGGTAATCTTTTGCTTTAGAGTAGTAAACTCACTGACGTTTAATTCAACATGGCCGTCGCGTCAGTGCTACTAATAAAAAAACATACGTCACAAACAAAATATTAATTATTATTGTTATTAGGGAATCCAATCCCCAGTCAAAATGTCGATCCCGGGATTTCGGGATTACAATTTTATGATCACGGGATCCCGGGATCCCGGGACTAGTCCCGAAATTGGGGTTTTTTTTTTATAGTGCTACACATTTCATTTTTATAAGTGAAATTTATAAAATTTGTCAAAAATTAATAATACAACTTATTCTATATTATATTCTCTATTAAAGTATCTTGGGAATGCGACCATAGAAATAATGAAAAATATTTTTTGACACTGGTATTATCTAGGGGCTAAAAGGAGTGATTTTTTGTTGAGTCTAATTTTAAAGAGTTACTATATTATTGTTTTACCACCTCAGCCAGAAATTTTATTTTTAAAAAAATCATATGTACATACATATTTAGAACAATAGAAACACCACTCAAGTTATCTACACACTGGATTTGACAGATAATAAACATAACAAGCATAAACCATAAAGCAAAACCAAAATGGCATTAAAGTAAATAAAAAAATCAATCAACATTGCAATATGAGAAAGAAATAAGAAACATTTCATACTGATAACAAAACTTCTTATCACCAAAAGTGTTCACTTACAGTAGAGGTCTGCATGGGCCCGGGTCTGGCCCGCGGGCTTTTACCCGACCCGGCCCGTGGGCCGGGCTCGGGCGGGTAAGCGCAATTGAGAGTCGGGCTCGAGCCGGGCCGGGCTTTGGAATTTGGGATATAATCTGGGGAAAAATATAGCAAATCGAGTACTTCAAACTCCTCGGTGAGCTAAAAAAAAAAAAAAGGACTTTCGGAGATAATCTGGGAAAAAGTATAGCAAATCGAGGATTTCAAATTCCTTGGCCAGCTAAAATAAGGAGTTTCGGGCTTCGGGTCGGGTTCGGGTAACAAGTGCGGTATTAGACTCGGGGTCGGGCGTGAGTTTTTCGGGCTCGGACCGGGTAGTTTTGTAAAATTTTGGCCCGTGCAGACCTCTAACTTACAGTAATCTATAATATGCTTTGGAATTAAATATTTTTGGGATTCATTACAATGTAATTTATTACCATAAGTGACTTTTAGTATTTCATTTTAAAACTTTCCTCTGCAGAGTTTATTTTCCAATATGTTATCTTAACTGTGCTTTGTGAAACATTAAACAATGGAACATTGTTTTTTATATTTAAGGATCCCAGGATTGGATTCCCTAATTGTTATTATAATTTCATTCTTTATTTTACATACCTAAGAAGCATAATTGACTCTAAGAAGCCTCAGAAATACTCCAAAACCACTACACGGGAGTGCGAAACGTGCTGAAACGTCAATTCGGAACAACTAGGGATTTATTCGGATCCTATTTAGACGAATTTATGTTTAGGAATTCGTTTCGCACTCCGTGTAGTTTTGGAGTATTTCTGACGCTTCTTAGAGACAATTACGCTTCTTAGGTATGTAAAATATAGAATGAAATTATAATAACAATAATAATTAATATTTTGATTATGTAACGTATGTCTTTCTGTTGGTAGCACTGACGCGACGGCTATGTTGATTTAAATGTCAGTGAGTTTTCTACTCTAAAGTAAAAGATAACCCAAATTTTAATATTTGCGCATACTGTTTATTTTGCTGAAAATTTACTACTCACAGAAGTTTATGGTCCGCACACACAATAGAAAAATTAGAGGGAACGTTGCTTGTGACATTTACAGTTTTATTATTTTTAAAATTCCTTTTTCATAAATTCAATGCTACAATTGAGCTTTGTAAGTTTGATAAAAGATCTCACATCACCCCCATAATGACCGCTTCTATGAAATGAAATTGAATGCCCTCCAAAGATTATCCTACTTATCATTCAATTGATGTGTCATTATAGTGCAAACAGAATAAAGAAATATTTTATGTAGCTATGATGAGAGGTGTGAGAAGTCTTTTATTATACAAGTAAATCTTTGTTATTCTGCAAGTAACAGTTAGCCAAGAACTTATTCACGTCTGGTCTGGATTGAATGCAAGCAAAGAATGAATAAATCAGAATAATAAAAATAATAAAAGATTTTTAGTACTTTTTCCACTTAAAATTTATTTGATCAGGACCGGTTTCGCTCCTCATGAGCATTATCAACTGATAAGGAAAATAAATTAAACAGTGCTATTTATACAAGTTAAATTGAAATAAAAAGGTGTAAGCAATTACTAACAATTAAAAGGATTTACAAATTACATTATAATTACTCAAAATTAAAATGCTTAACACCTATAACATACAATTAAAAAATCATCAATAAATAAAAGTGGCAAAAGTAATCATATAAACATATACTATATCATTATTTTTTATATTTTTATTATTTATTGCTAACTGAAGCTTTTCCAACAATTATAATAGTTGGACTAATTTTATTTCATCTTTATCTCTTTATTTTAATAAAATCTCCAAATCATGTAACTAAGTGTTTTCCTGGGATGTCCATAACATTAGGGGACTTATCTTTCATCTTTATATGTTAATTATTTTTTTAAGAAAACAAATATCAATAACTTTAATTGTTCAATGATTCTTTATTAACCTTTGTTAAATTGATAAAAGTTTGTATCATATCAGTTGATGTAGTCATTTTATATTACAATGCTATTCCATTAACTCATTATTGTATTGACTGGGTGACAATTGTAAAATGAATCACTTAATGGTGATTGCAATTCGTGGTGGCAAATTATTATAATGATAACTACTGGTATTACTCATCCTGAACAGTTCCAACAGATGATTAATATATTACTAGACATTTATAACACAGTTTTGCCAGAGATTGATCTTTTTAATCATTTTATATTGACTCTGTTATTACAAATTTATTTCAATATTTAGCCATAAACGATATTTTGAACCTATGGTTGATCATCAGCGATAATTTTGAACGAGATGCCATCAGTAGGTGAGGTTCACCAGGGTGATGGGATTCTTCCGAACAAGAATTTTCCATACACGAATTCTTCGCACAGGAATACTCTGTACACTGATTTTTCTGAACAAAAAAAGAACATAGAAAACTCCGGACACAGAATATTTTGTACATTTTTCATATTAAAATTATTGTTCTATTCTATATTACATGGGCTTATAAAAATTGGTTCTGAATTAAATCTTCGCAGTCACCTCTTTTGAATTTAATAAATATTAAATATATTGTCATGACATTTTTCGACATTAGCATTCAGGAAATTTATTCTTGGAAGCCAAAAATATCAGCTGATTATTTGTTATTACATTTATTTAATCATAAATTTATTGTTGAAACTTTTGCTTGTTCCTAGATTGAAAAATATTTGACATCGTAAAGAAGGATAAAAAAACAATAATTGTAATATTTAAATGTATTCCATGTACTGAAGTTTCTTTGTGCAGAATATTGTTGTTCAGAAGAATCGCTGTACGCAGTTTTATTCTACGGAGAATTTGTGTATGGAGTCTCGTGTATAAAGATTTGAAACATAGCAATATAATAATGCCTGCAAAGCTAAATTTTTTGCAGCCGTGGAAGAATCCAGTCAAATATCGCATTTGGTGGATTAACCAGACGATCTAGCAAATTAAAATGAATACTTTGAACATATTCCGGCTCCACATCAAGATGTTACGACTCTGGAATACTGAAAAAAATGATGAAGTTCTTAGGCCAAAATGCCAATAGAGAAATCATATTTATTTATTCATAACTAGCTGGCCCGGCGAACTTCGTACCGCCTCAGAATCAATAAATGTTGTGTTAATTTATTGGATGAGTTAAATTCAGTTTGAATGAATACTCAAAATGAATTAAGTTCAATAAATGTGCAAAACTAAAAATGAAAAGTATTTTAATTACATTGAAATGATGTTATTCACGTGGCACAGTCGATAGATTTAAAGGAATGCAGTGGACCAACGATTTGATTTTGAATTGTGAAGTTGAAATGATCCACATCTTTGTTATTTGCTGCAAGAGTTGCTCGTTCACTCAACCAATTATGATGTTTGTGGTTAGCAATGATATTCAGAAACACTTTGTTGATTGTCCTTCGATGAGACGAAATTTCAAAAATTCGGCAAAAACGAAATCAATCCATTCGATTCGTCGACAGGAACACGGCCGTTACAGATAGTCAGCAAATGCTTGGAGAAATCTGCGGCAGATGGTCGTTTAGAAATGCAACTCGCATGTTTGTCGTTAGCTGAAGTTTCTTAACATAGCGCCACAGAGTCGATGTTTTAAGTCAAGCGTTTATTTCATCGGCAGCAGTCGATCTTGGAATAACTGGTAGTGTTTGGCGAAAATCGCCAGATAGTAGAATCATTGCGCCTCCAAAACATTTTGAGTCATTGCGCTGATCTTTCATAGTTCGGTTGAGTGCTTCCAATGCGGAGGAAAAATAAGCCACCATTTCCCTCATCAATTGCCTTCATTAAAGTATCGTACACTTTCTGTTGTGGGTTCAATAGTGGTACATTCGTTCGTGGTTCAATGCATCTCGATCATATTCACGTTTACGTTCCGATTCTCGATTGAAAGCGTCGTTCATTCCTCGATCTGGCGACGCATCATGCAGCGCATGAGTTCACATTTTTCATGTTCACAGAACTAAAAGACTCTTAGAAAACCATTGCGAGCACTCTTACTGATTGGTTTAGAAGTACTTGGCATAGCTAATACCTCTTTATTTCACTGTATTTTAAATAATAAAATTACATCTTCACAATGTTGACAAACGACTACTTTTGTTTGACAGTAACTGTCAAACAAAGACTGTTGCTAAGAAATGTGTTGGTCTAGGATAAATTTGTTCTCAATGCTTGTCACCAACATAATGACAGGGATCTTTTCAAAATTATTCAAATAATACTTTTTTTATAATTTTACGAAAGTTCATTCTAAATTTTCTTATTTTTTATATTACGAAATGACATAAATTCTCATTATAACAAAGAACGCAACATTTTCCAAATCTTCAATATTATATTTATGAGATTATCTTTCATTAGAAAAAAAAAATATTTTGGTTTAATGTTCCACACATACAAACAGTTATACAGTCAATCCTGATTTTATGCGGTAGATGTGTTCCACGAAATATCGCAAAAAAAATCGCATAAAAAAACTTGACTTCCATAGAAATAGTGGGGTGCGTTACTTAAATTTTAAAATCCGCATAACTTTGAAACAGCGAGTTAAAATATACACTAAATCGCAAAGTATAAGAAAATTAGGGGAAAACCACGGCGTAAAAATATTAAAAAATAGTCACTGTATGACAATTCTATGTGTGTTTTAAAGCATGTGGTTTTAAATCACTCTTTTTCAGAAGAAATAGTATGCGCATCAATTTCATAAAACTATGGTTGTTTTCTAACAATAAAATTAGTGATCAGAGTTTGTTCAGATTTTCTTTTTCGATAATTAATTGTTTATGCAGTTTGTTATACCCATATATATAATATATTCTAAAGTTATCGTTGAAACTTGAATGCGCGATCAGAATTTGAATCATTTAGAAAGAGATGATCTTCTAATTTACTGAAAAGTTGGATACCTTCTTCAATTATTTTCGCAGTGAAGGAACTGGAATTTCTTTCAGTTCGTCATTGTTTTCTGGTTTTTTGTCAATAATTAAATTTAAATTATGAACATCTTCGTCAATTATAGCTTTATCTGTAAGTAATTCGTCGATATAATTTTCGCTAAAGGTATCAAACCTTTCTTCGCCAAGTTCAGGTGCTAAAGTAATCATTTCAGCTGATATAACCGATGCTTCAACGGTTTCATCGACTGTAACACACCTAATTAGGTGGACTTAATTCAGCGATGGCAGATGCAACATGATTTAAACAGTCCGAAATCGTATTTTTTTTCAAATGTCGGTTGTGTTTATGATTCTCTCTATTCTATCCAAAATACAACAATATATGCTCTCGATGTAATATTTAACATTTTTATATATCGTAAAATATGGTACATTTAAAAAAATGCATTTCTAAAAAACCGCATTACTTCGAAATTGCATAAAAAAACCGCATAAAAACAGGATTGACTGTATATAGGGATCAAAAATAAAATAATGATTTGATAGTATTCTATAACAATATAATATACATGAAAAGTATTCTGATTTTTTTTTACATACCTTCTGATTTTATGTACTTTCATTCGTCTTTTCACATTTCAGTATATATTTTAGCGACGGTGATGAACATGAGACATAAATTCCTAAAAGTTTTTTTTTTAAATGGATATTGAAGATTTAGTTTCGATTTAGTTTAAAGTTGGCATTCCTAACTTGATTAACAAAATGCCTCACATGAGGTAACACATGTCTTCGATCTAAATCAAAGCCTGGTTATTTATCTCTTCATTCACCTCGAGATCGGGATTCCTTGAACTGACACGAATTCGATGTAAAATGTCCACAGCTCACATGGATTCGATGTGAAGCATGTCAAAATAATGATAGATAGATTATTTTTTCAATTAAACACCAGTTTAGACGTTTCCGTGCATTTCAAGTTTTTGTATAATTCATAATTTGCATATGGCCCAAAATCATCAAAACACTTTTTTGCGCATGTGTGGGTTACGCCCTTTTTCCTTTCCACAGTCGATATAATTGTTGAGAAAACATAAAAAAGAAGTTGTACAATTTTCGTTGAACTTCATAAAAATAGTCAATTGAAGCTTTCTTTGTTAATAATTTCGCATTCGACATTATATAAGAGAAAAACCGTTTAATTAAATATAGAATGCTTTTCCATCAAGTATTGACAGCGGACACAGGAATTACGTACGTAGCAGTTTACGCATCTTTATCTTTATTCACATCCATTTAAAAATAACCATAAAGTAATGGCTTACTAACGTTATGTAATATAATTCACAATGTACTTTTGCTGTCAAATATCACGAAATATTTTTTTGACGTTCTATATATAAATAGTATAGTATTAATTGAAGTGAAAAGAGTACAGTTTCTAATTCCAAATATTATAAAACCAATCCAAGAACATTGAATAAATAACAAACAAACAATGACACCTAATGCACGAAACACATTTAAATGTAATGTCAATATTTAGACCATAGATTTGACAGATATGAAATCGAAACAATCGAACACAATCGAACATTAAATTTGAATTGTCAATTCGATACAAACGTTCGTGCAAACATCGTAATATTGTTGTCAAAAAATGTATCATACCTAATTATAAACATAACCTCATTTCAATATTATTCGATTTTCTTTCGTTTTCATTTCATATCATCGATTATATTCTAAATTTAAAATTATTTAAAAGCCGATCGTATAAATACAGTGCCATCTAGTGTCATCTACTTGAACCCAGCATAAAACAACATGCCATTATTTGACCTGTTCCTTGTTTAAAAATCTTCTTCTGTATGAAGATATTAATTTTCTTTATAATTTCTTTTCCGTGATATTTTTCCGATGTTTTAATGCTTATTCTGCTATTCTAGCCAAAGACCAATTTAATAAATCAAAGATCATTGAAATCCATTCTATAATTCTCGAGATATACGTGGTGTAAATAACCCCACTTTGTTTTATATATATAGATATATAGTAAATGCAAAAAACGCAAAGTGTGAGAAGTCACAATAAATGTATTCATATTTCTACAAAAAGTTGTAATCCTTTATCACTTTTGGTGCCTATGATTGTGATATATATATATATATTTTTTATCTTTCAGTTGCCTCCCAGAGAACACCGACCATCTCCCACATTACCCAGGAGCAAATCAAGGACATTGGAGGAACGGTGGAACTTGACTGCTCAGTTCAGTATGCTCAAGAGTACCCCGTATTATGGGTAAGATAATTCAATCAATGGCCCAAAATACTCATAACCAGTCCGTCCTTAACCAGTTTGCATATACATTTTAGTAATTATCTGCCAAAAGAACCAAGGCTGAGAACTGAAGTAGGCCTCCATCACTCATTATGATTTTTTCATGAAAATTAGGGTTATCATGAGCAAGCTTTAACATCTTATTGGTATAGTTACGGAGTTGTAAATGTTCTTGTGACAATTGAATTTTTAATGGAAACTAATGCAAATCCCTGCATAGTTTTCATTTTATATAATATAAAATATTAAAAATCCAGCTGTTTTAAATTATCAAATCATTTTAATTATTAATCTACTTAGTTGGTCGTAGGTAAGGCAATGAATTTTATACATCTATATCAGTGCTTCCCATTTTTTTTCATGCCACGGACCCCTAAATCTGAAAACAGTAATCTGTGGACCCCCAAATTTTTTTTCATACTCTATCACAAAGAACGTTGAAAGAATGAAAATTTTTGCGAACCCCGTGAAAAACCTGCGAACCCCAGGTTGCAAAGCACTGATCTATGTGATAAAAAATACTACAATAATCGTGACTGCCTCAAGAGTAAATTCAAACTTGTACAATCATACATTTCTGTTTTTAAGATGAAAATGGATAGAACGCGGACAGCTGAACTGTTGCCAATCTCAACAGGCTCCACTCTCATTCTTCGTGATTCCAGATTTGCACTGAGATACGACGTGGCTTCCTCAACTTTCACACTTCAGGTTTGTCTTATTTATTGAATCATTATTCTGAACAGTCTTTTCACCCTCAGGGGTTTTTTTTAATATATCAAATATACCAGCTGTGGACACACCTTTTTTCTAATATTGATACATATCTAAATATCAGCCGATTGGATCTCACCTGGACAGCGTAAGGTTTTAAAAGTTTACTCTTCGAAAAATGTATCAACGACCTACATACTGAATCCTTTTCATTATTTACATAATGCCACAAGGATAAATAATTTCTCTGTCCAGTGCGTAAGCCCCATGGCCACCACTGAAATCTCACATAAATATACTGATCACTTAGTTATGATCTCCATAAAATATTATTTGATATTGTTCTGACAATTTGACAAAATATTCAAATAAAATAATACTATACAAAAAAACTTTCCTTATTTGCAATCTGTTATCGACTAACTTATAAAATTTAAGATTTCGACTGAAGGTGCTTGGTGGAATTTCAAAATTAAATTTGAACCATTCAAATTATGTACATTGCCTAACTTATGTTTTCATCTATTCCAGATCAAAGATATCCAAGAGACAGATGCCGGATACTATGTTTGCCAAGTGTTAATATCGATCAGCAATAAGATCGCTGCCGAAGTCGAACTTCAAGTGAGAAGACCTCCAGTCATCTCTGACAACTCGACAAGGTCGCTTGTCGTGGGAGAGGGACAGAGTGAGTCATTTATCTTATTCAAATGTTGACTTGAAGCATTGATTTTCCTATTGACTTCATTGCTACTTCTGGGTTCCTTTCACTAAAATCGATTGTGTTTATACTGGAGTTGGTGCAGACATTCATTTAGTGTTTTATTGCAGGTGTCCAGATGGAATGCTATGCTGGTGGATTCCCGTCACCACGTGTCTCTTGGCGCAGAGAAAATAACGCTATCCTGCCAACTGGTGGATCTATCCACAGGTTTGTTATAACAGATAGGATTTTTTTTGTAACCATTTCCGCTCCTGATGTGGACTCCTAGCGAAGCTTATCTCAACAGAAGTTGTTCTACGATAACTGATTGCTACTCGATTGCTTTCGCAAAGTGTAACGATGGAAGAATACGACAGGGCTAGACATCCACACCTTCAAATGCAATTTATAAATTTATTTTTTAATCTGAACTTTCTTCACTGGGTTTTGACCCTTGAACACTGCAACTGAAGCTAGCAACTTGGACTACCGGGACTTGCCCGGAAACTAATTTAATGACCATTCAACCAGGGCTGTGTAGTCGTGTGTAGCAAAATAAGATGACTCCGATCGTGGCTTAATAAACGATTTAAATTATCTTTTGGCACTGTAACGCCACTTTTGACGATAGCAATTTGAATATACAATTTTTTTTAAAAGGACTCGAAGTTGGTTTTTTTTCGAGTCTGACTCCAGTTAAAACAGTCCGACTCCACAGCCCTGATTTCAAATAGACGCAAGACATAAATATATTTGCTTTTCTTGAATATTTTAAATTGTCCTAACTGCCTTTTGATGGAAACCATGAAGTATATTCATATACAGTTTTTGTTTAACACATCATTGAAATTTCAGAGGAAACGTTCTTAAGATTGATAAGGTCAAGAAGGAAGATCGAGGTACTTATTATTGTGTTGCGGAAAATGGTGTTGGAAAGGGCGCTCGTAGAAATGTTGCCGTTGAAGTGGAATTCGCTCCCGTTATCAGTGTACCTAGACCTCGACTTGGACAGGTATTACTCAATTTTATTATGCACCTATTGAATTGACATTCAATATAAATCTGGTCAATTGTGGCTAATGAATGCGGTTTAAGAAAATACTTGAATAAAAAAAGATTACTTAAACCAATGAAAATAATCAAGAGCTCGGCATGTTATTTGATTATTATGAAATAAAACGTTCAAACGGATATTATGCTAACATAAAGTGGAAAGTTGCTTGATATTTTGTTGTGTTTAATGATGAAAATTTTCAGGCGGACGACGCTATAGCTGACATTAATGAGAGGTTAAGTCTCAGTCTGGCCAGCAAAGGCTCGACAAACGTAGCAGAATTATTACTCACTAGTGTCTGTGAATATTTGTCCTTGCGTAATGATGATTCAGGTTTTGGTAAAGTTTGGGCAAACAAGTTGAAATCTTTGGCTCCCGAGCAAAAACTTTTCGCTGAAAAGGCCATCAATGATATATTGTTTCAAGCTGAACTTGGTAATTTAAGCAGGCTCTCCGTGGCGATCAATGAATAAGCATGCATTCAATATGTATTATGATTTATTTGGATCATCGAACATGCAATTTCCTGTTAACAAAATAAATGTTAATACATTTTTTTATCAATGTTTCATTTCCTATCCTTCACTCTTAACTTACATGTTTCTAATTCAATCGGGTTGAATATAAACAATTGTTTATATATAAATAAGGACAATGTTATACGAAAGAGTTCATAACTTTTTGTTATAGTAACAATTTCCGCTCTTTAATTTTGAGCATATGGACTCCTAATGTAGCTTATCTTTACAGAAGTTGTTCTACAAGAATAACTAATTTCTCAGTTGCTAAAACCTTTTTTTTTTAATAGCAAGATAAGACTAATTATAGAAAACTCTCACCCCCATTTTCGTATCGGAAGGTTGATTTAAACATCGCAGCCATCCATACCTTTGAACACAAATCGTTGTAAGATTTTTTATTTGTAGGTATAATTTTATAATACAGTCGCCAATTTAAAGGAGTCTAATGGCACCCCTACTTCAAGAATATTAGCAAAGTTAGTTTATGGTTTTTTAGTTAAATATTAAGGAAAGTTAATTTTTTCTCCTGGTATCCCGTGTCGTTGAATGCGTGTTTAGGTAACTGTATATATATATATGTTACACCGAATCGGTGAAATTGCCTATTTCACGCAGTCGGCAGACATTTTGCTGAATGCGTGAAATCGGTAAGCCCGTTGCCTATTTCACGCATTCGGTAAAATTTCTGCCGACTGCGTGAATTCGGCATAAAATCTTTTGCTTATTTCATGCATTCAGCAGGTAGATTCATAGAAACTTTGTAGGTTGTCTATGATCACAGCGCTCTGGCGGTGTTTTTTGCAACTAAACCAAATGTCATTTCATAGCATATAAAAGCATATTGTTAATTAATTACTATGTCGTTCATCTCCATACAACTTGCAAATAAGTTAAAACTGTAATATGATAGTCAGCACTCGTCGACATCAACTCATCGGGCGTCATTTTAGAGATCTATTTTCGACTTTGGAATGTCTCCCTTTGTGACAGTTGTCAAAATAAACCATAGACCATAATAAGTTATATTGGAACTATCTATGGTATAAGATTAAGCTGTCGCAGTGATGATAAAATAATTATATTTTAATTGTAGAAAGCTTATAAAAATTAGAAATTAAATTTACTCGCATTTTTGCATCCAATAAAATCAAATAACGTTTGTTCGGACACAGCACTGTACAACATAACCTCAACGGGTGACGTTTCTATAATGTACAAGCTGTAAGCCCGTTGCCCTCAACGGGGTGATTTTTTTGCATTTTTGATAAATCAAATATTTACTGGCGTGGAAAATCAAATGCAAACTTATTTATTGAATAAGCCAGAAGGTTTTGCTTAATTAATTCTCTAAATGGTTTTTAAGAATACACCCAGACCTCTTTAAGAATTAAAATAATTGGGGTTGTAAAAAAATACGCAAATATCGGAAAACGTGAATTCTGGACGTGCTTAAACAGGATTTCACTGTAAATAATAAAAATTTACAACTGAACCAAATTTAAATTAAGAAACAAAAATTCGACCCATGGTAAAAAGAAATGTTATGATATATTTATTTTAAACAAAGAATAGTGTGTCATTCCACTGTGACAGTAACAAAAGACAGTGGAGAATGTAGACTAATAAAATATTGAGAAACCGTGTTACATATAGGATGACAAAAATCATAAAAACAGAGGGCGGGGGTGTTGACTCTAAAAATTTTGGGAATCCGTATCACATATAGGATAATCGAAATTAATTGCAAATTTTATCCAAATGTATGAAAAATAGTCAAAATATATTCTCATACATTATGAAAAAATAAAATTATAATTATAATATATTTTATCTAGTATGGAAGATAGTCAAAATATATAAAAACCAAATGCAATTTTTAAATAAAAAATCAATTGCACATTTTATCCAAATGTATGAAAAAAAGCAAAATATTATTCTATGATAAATCCATATCATTATTCGAATATTCTTAATGTATTAAAGAATTCAAAATGATTTTCAAGGTCAGAAGTGAAAAGATTTTATCATTATGATTCAATTGATCAAATCAGCTCCAAATAATATTGCTCTCACTTGATTCACACGATCCAACGATTCATTTCGATAATCGAATTAAAATCTTTGATTATTCGAAAATTTTCGAATATTATGATCCATGGTGATAGAATACTTCAGCTCTACACCAAGAAATATCGATTTTTCAAACGGGAAGATATCAGAACATTCACGCGCGGCCTAAAATAATCCGCTCTCATTAGATAGAACGACATTTCGAAAATGTGCTATTCAAAATACCGTTATCATTAGGCGAATTCCACGGCAAGATCCGCATTGAGCGTTATTAATAATATGAAGATTGGCCCTTTTAGTTAGTTCGTGAAAAATGGTTGGAACATGGTATAGAAATAATCTTTTCAAAACGCGTCATCATTCTGCATTCACAATCAAAAACAATAATGACAATATTACAGCCAAGCTAAATTTGACTTCTGTGTCAAAATTATTTTTTCAACTGTCATGTTGACAGTTAAAGAATTTATACACTGACCATAGACAATAATTATACACCCTGGCGAATTCACTCAGTCGGCAGAAATATTACCGAATGCGTGCAATAGGCAACGGGCTTGCCGAATTCACGCATTCAGCAAAATTTCTGCCGACTCCGTGAAATAGGCAATTTCACCGATTCGGTGTAACATATATAACATAGAAGTCAGAGGTCATATAATATTTTTTGTTATCTACATTTTTTTTTTGTGAATACTAATATAGTGTTTTTATTTTTAATCATAGGCTTTGCAGTATGACATGGATTTGGAATGCCACGTGGAAGCTTATCCTCCACCAGCCATCGTTTGGTTAAAGGATGAAGTTCAACTCTCCAACAATCAGCATTATGCGTATGTTATTTTATACTATTTTTATAATTACTTATAAAGTGTTCACTGGTAATTCTTGGTGGAAAGGCATTATATTATAAAAATAACATAAATTATTTATTATGAGATCAGGATTGGTCTCGCTCATGGCGACCATTCATTTGATTCAGTTAATAAATTCTGCGGAATCAGTACAAAAAGTGTTTTATATAATTTTCAGAACCAATCAATCGCTCTTTGTTATAACTGCAAAGATGCTTAATATAGAGACAACATAATAAAAATACCTTTAAAATAAGTTATCGAGCGCGCGCTAGGTTATAGGGAACATTTTTATACAGCTAGTTGATACTGCAATTAATTTGTTTTTATGTTCCCAGCATTTCTCACTTCGCCACTGCCGACGAGTACACTGACACAACAATCCGTGTGATCACAATTGAAAAGAAACAATTCGGAAGGTACACTTGCAAGGCGGCCAACAAGCTGGGGCAGAACGAAGCTCAAGTTGAATTGTTTGGTTAGTAATCAATATTTTAAATCGCTTCTCATCACTTATTCGACATGATACTGTGCGTAAATTGAAGTCTTGGGATGATATGTCTGAAATAAAAACTTCTTTCACAAAAAATATATGACGCGGAATCAAGTAAAACGTTTATCATTTCCTTCTTGTTTAATGGTAAATTGTGTGACTGACATAATTGTCCCAATGATATTCGAATGTCGTGGCTTTGCGTTGTATCCTCTATTCTATACCTGGCTTTGGCTCCGTAATTGTTAATTACGATTGAGCATGGATAGCTGTACTGTCTTCCGCCGAACCGATTTGCATTTTGACAAGTTATGGCTTTCAATATTCGTTGACTTTCATTGTATTGATCGATGATATGTGATGGATGAGTACAGTGAAACCTTAATTCTCCAGACATTCGATGGTACAAAATTGTCAAACGGCTCCTATTTACGTTAGTCTATATTATTTTCTGGAGTCCTGTAGTCTGGAGTCTAGTAGTACATTTTGTTGCAATTAGTCTGGATAAACGAGATTCAACTGTGTATAAATTTTTTGTCTTTATAAATAAATCAAATGTATCGATCTTTATCAAAATTATTATTACAGATTTAATTTTGAAAACAGTATAGGTTTTGTAAAATCTTATCAGTATTTCATCATCGATAGTTTTGCCACTAGCTATAATAGATAGTTTTTTTTTTTTTCAATATTCTGAATGTATTTTTTCTTTTCCTAATATTATTAGTGTTTTAGTATATTTAACGTAAATTATTCAAGAGTTGTATATTGGTTGGCCTGCCGCTGTGAATGTAAACGTGTAGAATTCATCCAATTCTCCATCATCAGTCCATTATTACAAAGAATTTTGGGTGCAGTTTCCTTGTTTAAAAGTATCATCTATATTCAATTATTCAGATTGATTCTCTGTCGGTCATTAATTTACAATTAATTTACTAACAAGGGAACCAAACCTAAGGTTTTTGTTTTGACATTTATATCTATTGAATGCTTTGCATCTCAATTTCGTTTGACTTTTTTTCATTTGTATTTTGTTTTGTTTTCCACCCAACACTTCCTTACGATGACAATCAAAAAAAAATTCATCATGTCACAAAAATTCCTTTCATCGCATTGTTCAACTGTCGCAAAATTCACATTCTAACCACTGACTCGAAATACACTAATTCTGTCACACATTTTAAATATTTGTCACTTTTCAATCTCCGTGTACAAACACCAATATTAATTGTTTTTATAAATCCTTGTCAACGTTTTGATTTTAATTACCGAATCTCAATACTGACGGTGCTGTTAACACTTTTATTTGTTTATGTCGATAAATGTTAAAATTACTTCTTGCATGAAATCACCGCAACATACTCGGTTACACTCTCATGTTAATAATTCTCATTCAATCATCTTTCCTATGGCATTAATGAAATGGAAAAATAATTCCTGTTCACAATTAAAATCTCGTCCTGCCGACTGATCATGCATCGTTCAACGTAATATCCAATATGTAATCTATCCCTCCGAACGACGTCCTCTCCTCGGTACGGTCCCTCCCTTGGCACAACAGAGTCCATCATCCCGGTGTGTCCGCCCGCCTGCGGACAGGCTCGCTACGGAGCGTCCGATTCTCTCATGCCGAAGACTTCCACACTGTGTTTGGGACTCATCGCTCTCGGATTACTGTACCGACTCAACCGACACGATCAAAGGTATTTTTTTTTGTTCATTTATGAGGTCTTAGTCTAAAATCAACCATTTTGGAAAGAGCAAGAATATTATTAAATATGCTATTTTTCAAATAGACATATTTATTGCAAAGTCAAACCATTGAATGGCATTGATTTACTTCCACTATTAAAAAGCTGCTCATGTTTTAACATAATGGGACTTATATTTCAGACTTGGAAAAAAAATGAGGATATACTTATTGTATCATCTTTACACATGTGGATTGAACTGTTTTGATTTTGAAATTAAATTTATAATAGATCGCAAATTTTGTAAATTGTACTCGGTTTAGTTCATTCAAACAACTGTTGATAGCAGTTTTGAATTTTTTTACATATTGATCCATTTTGGTGAATTATCTTTTGTTACTAGAAATATTCAATTTCACAGTTATATGTAAATATTAGTTTGAAATTCGACATGATTACCGTCGATGATTGAACAGACCAATTAAAAAAGTGCATTTAACTTCATAACAACATAATAAACATGTAAAGCGAATGCAATAATTATTTTGTCTTTTGTTAGTGTGTTAAATGTAATTGTCGAGTTGTTTTTGTGTAATATATGATAATAAGCTCCCAGGAAAATCAAAACTGATGTAGTCACTTCAATACTTATTATTTATCCAGGATCGTATTCATAAGACTAAGGCGTTTGGGATCATTGAATATTTATTTCCACTTGGAAAACAATTTTGTTTTATCATTATTTAGATAAAGTTTTCATCCTAGAAAAGCATGGCTTTGGATTCATCTTAGACATTGCTGTTGAAATATCACACCATTGATTGATTGATCGATGTTGTTTGTAGTGCATTGTGAATTTATTTATATTGTTATAAGGTTAACAGGTCTGTGCATACACTCGATAATATATTCGTCCTAAGTATGCTCAGAATATAATGTGTCGCTCAATTGCAAGATGCTAGCTTGAAGAACTTTTGGAAACATTATGAAAAGTTGCTTTGTTTGAATGCTTGGGAATACTGAAATATTTATTATCAACGGTATTAGTGAGTTAACATATCGTGCAAGAAGAGGTTCACACCCAACTCATCAACTTACGCAGCTCGCCATACGTATGACTTAGATATGATGAGTTGTGTCCTTTTTTATGAATTCAGTGTAATTTGTTTTTTCAAGTTATCAATAATTATTTTTAATTCATATTTATCCACTAAAAAGCACTTACAAGATTGTTTGTAAAAAATATAAATGATCCATTTGATTATGTTTTTGTTGAATTCAGACAAAATCTGATTTTTATATGATGAAATAAACCTTACATTCTGATGAATAGTTTTTTTAGTGAATTTAATTTATAATTTTTTAGTTAATTTGTAACATTGTATAAAAAACAATGAAATTTATTTCATATGTCATCGTGCACTTGCAAGTAATGTGTAGAATGTGAAAGAATAATTTGTGTTTTTTTTTGTGTATTATCCAGAAACCGTAATCCCGGACATTAACTTCCCTGGCCTGCAGTGGGATCCGGCAGTGTACAATTACTATTTTGGCTCGGCACCTTCTCAACGCAATCACTATTTGGCAGTTTTTACAGTTCTCTCCGTCACAATATCATTTCTATTCATTCTCCGCTGATTGTTTTTTACATAAACGGAAGTGTACTAAATCTAACTGCACTGCATTTAAATGAAGAAAAAAAATCTTCAGAACTATGATAATTCATAAAAATAAGTATTATGTACGAGGAATATGTTTAAAAATTTTTGACCATCCCAATTTTAGTAGAGTATTGTAATTATAGTACTTACAATGACCAAATACTCAATTTTGTGGTGTAACAGCAGTTTATGATATTACTTCATTGATATAGAGAAATACTTGAAACAGCACAGTAGTCACACTAGAATGCCGAAAACATAAAAAAACCACACCTCTGGGTTGAAAAATGATACAAAGTAAATAGACATTTCTGCAATGTTTAACGAAGAAATGATTGTTATGTGATTCAAATGGCTTAAAAATTGACTGCCATATTATGCAGACACTTCATTCTCATTTACTTCTGTGTTTCGCAGTAAGTGGGACAAAAGCGGTAAATTATAATAGCCAAATAATCTTCGAATGCAATCTGATGTACTGTGTGTTCCCAGTTACAGTTTCGACTCCCGTCATTGAATGACGAGACATTTATCGTCCTTTGCCTCTTAGGTATTGTATTATTATAAGCAAAATGGTTGTCTCTGTAATTATGATAGTAAGTTTATTATTGTGCACAAAACCGATTCAACGGCTCAAAGTAATTTAACTCTGGTTGTACAAAAGCGGGTAGAGCTGCCACAGCGAACGGAAGTGACAAATCTTGTTTGTTTTGAGACAAGTGTATTGAATAAAACAAAGCACAAAATGAGTGCCGCCAGTTGCGATATTAAAATATGAATATAATTGATTAGTGACAGTCAATTTTGTGTACAATGTCAGTTTGTTTACGATGAAAGGCAGCTCTATAGCTTTTTCGTTTTTTTGTGCTTTGAATGTGTAGCCCCGTCCCATAGCTTTTTGTCAGGCTAAATGAGCCTTTATTTGATAAGTCGACTTTTATACATATTTTTGTATGTTTATAACAAATAATGCCTATCATTCAATTTTAAATATTCACATTGACCTGCAGATTTGTATTGAGTATTATTTTACGGTACATTCCATTTCTGAACTGATTTTTTTTTATATGATGCCAAAAGATACCATGTCTTTTTATGAACCTGGTTGTATATTTACACGTCCATTAGTTTTATTTCTCGAAAGAATGAATTTTTTATAATCTCTATTAACTATTGATATTATTTTTATGTGTTTGGTTTGTCTTTTGTATGTCAATCAAGAATTATATATCGATACTTATTTATTTAACGGGTTCAAACTTTTTTTGATAAAAAATATGATATTAATGATTTGTCAATGAGTGCAGATCAACTAACCTTTTGATTGTGTTTAATTGATTTATATTTAAAAAGGTGTTTGATGTTTCGGAGACTTATCTTAAGTAGCCAGTTTGAAATCTGTACCTAGTGTTGTCACTTTATTTTAAACGGATTCGTCTTTAACTATTGGAGTGCTGAGGAGCGCGATGGCGCTTATTCTGAATATTTAAAAAATCGGCTCAGCACACTTATAGTTAATGAACTATGATCCAAAATACAATGACATTTAGACTTTGTTTGATAACAGTACAAAAGTATTTTTTTTTAAATATAGTATTCTATTGTATGTCGGGAAGGAAATATCGATCGATCCAAATCAAATAATAATCATCAAAATGAAAGCTTAGTCAATCTGATATTATTTTTAAAAATATTAATTTCTTATCGCAAGTGTTGTTAAGTTCAACTGATTTTTCACCGTTTTCATGCTTCAGAAGCAAATTGCAACACTGCTTTTCAGTGTCTTGAATATGAATAAATATTCATAATATATATTTGCTACGCTGTAAGTGGGTAGCATTAACATATCTTTAGGCAAAAAATTCTTTACAATTGATATCTGGGCAACATTATAAACGGCTTTTCAATTTTTTTATTTTTTATATCGATTCAGAATTAAAGCCGGATTTTTACAATATAAAATAAAATAGTACATGTAAATATGTGCCTTTGAAAGTGTGTAGTGATATTTATTTTAATGATTTTACATTATTGGCAATCTTTAAATGTTTTTATTGCATGTAATGTTAATATGAAATTAAATTTGATAAGTGGAATAATGAACTTCCACAAAGTTACCGCTGAATCCATCGAAGAAATGTAATATAATGTTGTTCAGATTTTCAATGCAAATTAGCGAAATTTGTTTTTGACATTTTGTAATATGTGTAATGTTTTATACAAATAGATAATAAGGTTTTAGCTAGGTTTTTTTTTTGTAATACTGTTGATAATGTTATATTACGATTATTTCCATTTGTGGTTGCCATTCTTTTCAGTGTCACTTCATGCCAGATTTAGTTAACCGGATGGCTGCCACAGACGAGATATGTCGTAAAATTGTCCGTGCACTACACGCCAGAGACGAGATATCTCGTAAAAACTTTGAAGCATACTTTCCTTATAAAATAATCCTTCTGTTCGAAATGTTTTTCAATAGGACACACCCTGACATCTACCAGAAACGTTTAAAAACATTTTACCGTCATTTTAAGGGATTCCTACATCGATTTTTTGTGATTTTTTGAAGTGACTGAACTGTCACTTGAGAGATGTCGATAATGCAGGGCTATGCCAAATTTTTACGTATGCCGTACGGGGACTCCCTTTATTATTTTTTAAATTTGTTACTAGTTCGCGGTCATTGACCTTTTTACGCGACAGTTTTTTCCCTTGAGTTTATATCAAAGATTTCTTCAATTTTTAGTGATTTGTCAACAGTCTGCGCTTCTTGACCTATTTACGCGACAGTTATTTGTATCGTGTTTTATTTGAAACTATATTAGATTTCTTCACAAATTACGTATAAATTACATTTATTCACTTTAATATTGATTTATTTTCAATATATTTGTACTTTTTGTGTTGTGTTTTGTATAGAAATTGTAGTTTTCTAGTTGTTCGTAAGATAACAAACATTTAATTCATTCTATTGTATTCGAAATACTGAGTGAAGCGTCCTAGTGAAGTGTTATCATTTGTTAATTTATTATTGTGAGTAATAAATAAATTATTTGTAATTCGATATATCATAAATTAGTTATAACATGGATTCAGAAGACTTTTTTAGTGAGCTACAACAAGACCGTGGAATCACAATCGAGTCAGATGAAAGTGATGCTGAAATGGAAGATATGGAAGATATTACTGAATATGTAGATATGCCACAAGAGCAAGCCCCAGATTTTCAATGGTGTAGCGGTGATTTTACTCCTATTATACACCAATTTGATTCTTCACAATCAGGATCACAATTTGGTGAAAGTGAAATGAAGGAGATCGACTTTTTTAAAATTTTTATGAACGTTACCTTGGTCAGTTTTATAGTGTCGGAAACTAATAAACAATTTCAGTATGTGAAAAACGCGTGTGAAGATTTGTCATGGAGTGGAAAGATACAACAGTTGACGAAATGTATTTGTTCTTCGGAGTTTGTATGCTCATGGCTGTAAATTCCAGAAATAAAATAGAAGACCATTGGTCGACTGATCCCTTTTTATACAGTCCAATTTTTTCCGAAACCATGTCTCGAAATAGGTTTCAGCTCATACTCAGAATGCTTCATTTTTGCAATAACAGAGAACAAGTTTCTGGTGATCGGTTATTTAAAATAAGGTTTGTTGTTGATCATATAAAAAAGATTTTCAAGGATGCCTGCTACCCATACGGAAACTTATGCATTGACGAAAGTTTATTGTTGTGTTGTGCCGTGCTTTGAAAACTACCACACTATTGAAAATTATTAAACTCTATAAATATGTGCACCTATAGTAAATTATCTATCAAATTAAATCAGGATCTTTTTAGTGTAAAATAATGTAATGAACATTTGTACTATACCTAGTGTAATAAGTTGACAACCCTGACTTTAAGAACAATTTTAAAATCCAATTATCTTCAAGAAAACCTACTTTTTTGATACAGCAAAAAAACAATTGGGTGAGTTTATTAATTATCTATATTAATTAAATTTAAAAAACATCAAAACTTTACTTTTTTTTTTGCAAATAATAGACGGCGTGCTAGGTACAGACGTACTTTTTTCTCCGGCAGTTAAAAGGTTAAGTGGTTTTGCCATAATATGAAACAAAAATTAATGATTAAGCATTTGTCTTAGTAACTGTAACGAATCTCATTCCAAAAACGACTGCTCTTTTTTACGTCCAATAATGTAATATGTATATTTTATTTAATTTATAGCTGCAGCATATTTTTATATAATTGACTCGTATCACACCATTTTTGTATTATTTGTATGATTTTATTACAATAAAAGGTATTCAAAACAAAACATATGTATTGTTTCCTCATTCTATTCTTTTCTGTCATTATATTCATGGATGCTAAAAAAAACTGTCAATATATGAGGGCTTGTGGGGCTACAAGTAATGTTAGAAAAATCTGGGACATTACATTTGTGTTTGTCCAAAAATTCAACACTTGATGCATAGATGAGAATGGTTTACAAATATTGACCATGGTAGTGCCTTTCAAAACAAATTCTGAAGGTTTTACGGATTTTATTCCTCTTGCACCACAGAAAAATGGTATTTAATATGAAATGCTAATATATTCAGCCATTATTGCAATGCTTGGAAGCGGTGATTCTTTTCAAAGCCGCTAAATCAAATACTTTGTAGAAATATAACTCGTGCCGAGTTACATTTTTCTTGACTTTCAAACCACTTCATGGGGAGATCTTAGCATTGAATAGCTTAAAAATGTGTATTACCGATCTTTCCCTGGTCGAGAATCTTTTCTACGCCGTCTTGATCTCGTTCCTCTGATGCAGATCTCTACTTATCATTCCAAATTTGGGACCCAGAATCATCGCAATTCAATTAAATGTCGACATAAAAAACAGATATTGTTTTCATATATTTTATTGATAATACAAGCACACATTACACATCAAAATATTTATACACATATTAATTTTACCTCAGTCCCAGCACTCTCTGTATTAAAAAATAATATGGACTGGCTGCCTTATAAAACTACAAAGAAACAGTGATTTGCAACGCACATAAAAAAATTGTCACCCTTCTCCCAGTGTTCATTTATGAAACAAGGTAAAGATACAAAATAACTGAATTCGATCTTGGCACTTCTAAGTATTTTTTTTTTTTTTACAGGGTCGAATTTATAAGTTAATATTTTAATAATAAAATTATAATGAATTTTAATTTGAATATAATTCTAACTAATGATTTGTTACTTTTTTGGTTTTATGGGTTTTATGGTTTATTAAAAAATAATAATCTTAATTTATAGGACAAAACCATGTTGAACAAAAGTAATGATTTCATGGATTCAGTTTTTACTATAATTATAATAAATAATCCATTTCTCTCTCTGCTAACAAAACTAGTTAAAAGCATAATTCATATACAATTTAAGAACTATCATCCGTTACAATCCAGAATCATCATACAATAAAGACAAAATGGAACACAATAGTAATTATTGTCCTGAAATAATCCTCTACATATGCCTCCAACTTCAACTTGTAAAGCATTGAATTGAATTGACAGGTCCATTGAATAGACAGATCATTATTAAGAATTAATCTCATCAAAAATAACTTGAACTATGTCAATTGAATTCTTCAACTTTCAAGGTTCTTTTGATCAGAAATCATAGATTTTTTCATTATTTTATAAGAGGCTCAACTAGATTTATCAAATAAAATTTAATAAAGAATTTTGATTTGCAACTAAGACATGCTCCAATTTCCATGACAGTTGTACTTCTTGTATGAAAACAAGAAAGTTATAAAATTATAATTAAACATATAAATTGAGATATCAAAATTAAAAAGTTGTTAATTGTTGTTAAATTATTTAAGTTACGTTTTAAATGTCTTGCCACGGCAAATAAACATAAGAATATGTTGATTCGATTTTCTTTGACAATGCTAATACCAAAGATCGCAAATTTTGGTTAATTTTGCAAGGCACTGGATTGATGATCTACTGAATTTTTTCATATGTTTACAGTTACTTATGACTGCTTACCAGGAGAACAATCGTCAAACTACACCATAAAGGTATATCTTTTGAATAAGATTAAAAATGCGTTTTCCACTTCATGTAATCACAAATAATGTACAAAACCCCAATGCAAAACATGTCATCGGACATTAATTGTACATTCATTAAATTTAGGAGCTAACATCCAACATTTCTTCTCTGCAACATTAATATTCCATTTAACAAACTGTGTCTCATAACCGATTCAACAGACTACGCATTTTCAACTGCGATTGCACAGCAAAAATGGTCTCAATATTTAAATAAAATTTGGAACATGTATGAAATATCTTTAAATAATCATGTCATTTTGCCAAAACTGTTTTTGTAAACGGAATGTTCAAAATAAAGAAATGATCGAAACATTGTTTGGTCTGCATATTACTCCCTCGGCAGATAATACGTAATACATAGTTCCAGACTTAACGAGGGCAAAACATAACTGTGCAAACGTTGATCGACCTATGTTACAATGACACATTAAAATTAGTAATTGAAAATATTGTTTTCTTTTTATTCTTCAACTTTTAACTAATTTTAGCCTTAAAAATATTTATTTCAGCAGGAGCTTACTGAAATGGATAACAGTATGTATAGATAAAAAAATTGATTGAGTTTGCAATACAGGGAAGGATTTTAGTTTACCAGTATTTTTTTTTGGTAAGTATCATGATCTTCAATCCCTAGCGAAAGCCAATCTATCTGATCTTCATATAATTCGAATATACAGCCATAACTTAGTATGAACAAGAAAAAGTAATACAACGCAGATACTCTAGCTCAGAAAACGTGCCGCTTCTGTTGCCGCTGTCGGTATATGTCGTTTGCAGGTGGAGGAGCGTTAAGGGAGTCTTCATCGTCTGAATCTTCACCTCTTCTGCGTTTCTGGAAAAACAATTTCAAAAATCTAAATCGACTAGATAAATGAATAGCACGACTCTGGAAATGCAACAACCAGAATGGCACGCCAATAATTGAAATATGTGTTTGCACTTGCCCAAGTCTATATTAATATTGTCCATATGGGAGCTGTGTTCACGTGGTTTTACAATGTGTACAGGTGAAAAAGGGAATGTGATTTATAAACACATTATTATTTGGTAAAAAAAATAATACTGTGTTATATTACGGGTGTTCTTGTTTTAATTAATTGAATTGATATTTACTTGGTAGAAATCTCCATAAATGGCATGGCATGAAGCCGACATAGATATTGGCTAAATTTTATAATTCTTTATGAACCAACACGTGGAATGCTAAGCCTGTACATGGTACGGACATAATGTTTCTCTAGAGACGCTCTCACATCTTAAAATGGTTAAAATCAAACAAAATAACCAAAGCCTCATTGAAAATACAAAAAAATAACTACTACTACTACTAAATTTGTATGATTCGGTCACATCAGGTGCATAAGTGTGTGGCAATATATATATATACAGATAAGGATTCATCTTAAAAAACATATAATCGAAAAAAAAACTGAAACGCTGTTGGAAATCCACAAAAACAACACTGGCACATCACATCAGGTCAGTACTACTGTAAAATTTGTATGGTTAGATCATATGGTGTGATGGTGTGAAAAGGTACGATTAGGTATCTGAAATTCTTAGTGCAGCATCGATGATGGAGTATATTTATGAGCAGTGACAAAGCCCCCTATAGTCAAAGCCATGCTATTGAGCTGAAAACAGGTACTTTTTTCAGATGAGCGGGCCGGCGTCATAATTTTCAAAGTAATATCACATCATTATGAAACCATTTATAACTGTTATTTTGAAGCAAATACATATATATATTGTAATTATATTTTTTTTCAATTAAATCATTTTTTAAATAAGAAAAAATCACATTTTCTAAGGTTTTTTAATAAAAATCTCTGAGAACAAAAGCAAACAAAGATGCCAAATCATTTTATTTAAATTATTTTTTTTACAATATTTCAATACAGAATATGAGGTTGGATAGTTCATTAAAAAAACCAACGTCATTATTGGGATTTTAATCAATTAATATTAATCTCGAAATTTATTTGTGCACACTGGTTCGTCACTCAATCTTTCCATAAGATTTCTCAAGTCATATCAGTAATCAAAAATCAGTAAGTCAAACTAGGATAGCACAATTCACTTCATTATTATTTTTTTATATTGTTATTGATTAAATCGTCATTTACTTGGTATATTGCCATTATTATATGATAAAAGACGCGGCATGTATTTCATAATATCACAATAGGCGTCAAAATCTTATATAATATTATATGAATTCCGCTTGTTACCGTCGTTTAAGTAATTTATAATTTATATTCTATATAATTGTGATACTTAATAGTGGGAAGTTAAATTTTATTGGTTTTTACCATACATCGCATATCTTGCCATTCGCTATATTTCTTACAATCATTACTTAATTTGCATATATGGCCCTTTCGATGTATCGTAAATTGTAAATTAATAACACCAACGAATCACAGAATATCCATACGAGAAATCTTTCAAACATACATGTTACATTTAACGAAAAATAAGCTCACAAATTGGTATTTAGAGTTGATGTACGTATAACCGCCATACAATTTGTTAGTAAAGGCAGGGATTCAACGGCCAGCTCAGAATTTGCTGATTTTCTACAGCACTGCTTGGAACTTAACCCTTTGAACTCATATGTCGAGGTAACATCGACATTGGTTTTTTACCGGCAACTCCCGCGTCGAGGCTACATCGACATTTTTTACGCTCGCCGTTATTCCGGCGAATTGTTGGCGGTGGGTCGCCGCAGGAACCGGTTTGAGAGAGGAAACATACATTTCTCATTTTATGACTAATGCAATTTATTTGCAACTCAGAATTACGTAATAAAACACTTGCCAAGGGTCACATGTTTGGTGGGTGCAGGTATAAAACACCGCTGAATACAATAGTTTGCGTTTCGCATTGTTCCGGTCAACATTGCGTGTGTTTTATCAATAATCAAATTTGATTAGGAATGTAAGCATATTTCAATTATTCGATCTTATTTTATATTCAAATAAAAAGTGTTATTTTCTAATTTTTATAACCTAGAAAAATGGACCGTGTTGATAGCGAATGTGAAAGTAGTGATGGGGATGACGACTACATGAATCATGTAGACGAAATATTCGAGCAATTAGAAGTTACCGAAAATACCATTGGCATCGATTCTTCTTCGGAAGAAATTTTTTTTTTAAGAAGTCGAAGGCGACTTAATTTAAAGATTAATTTGTAGCCTAAATATATAATAAACATAAACAAATTCTTAAAACCATTTTTTATTTAATTATTATATGTATACTTTTAGCTATAACACATTTAATAAAAAAAATCGCTAAAAACGCTAAAAAGGCTTGGAGTTGCTGGAACACTTTTGAAAAAAATTAAAGAGTTCAAAGGGTTAAGACTGCTATGGCAGTGAACGTGTCAATACTTTGATATCTTTGCCGCATTTTTTTTTGCGTGCTATCAGGATTCTACTATAAAAATAAACGTGTTTTTCAAATCAAAAGAGGGAGCTGTTAAATTGTTAGATAACAAGTGATGTTACAATTTTACAAATATTCAATACTGTTATATGATAGATTGATGAGTAAATTAAATATTTGAATTTGAATTGGTGTACTAACCGTTCTGTGAACTGCGGAGATGCCATCGTCATCAACGATCCAGTGAACAGATCTAGCCATATCGAAGAGTTTGGTGTCGCATCCGTTTTTCAAAATAGGAGCTGGAACTGTAAGATTGTTTTAGTACAGTTTACAGTCGAAAGATAGAGCGTACGTACAACAGCACATATAAGATAATGAATGCAGTAAATTTTTCATATGTTCACCAATGGGTCAAATTAGAAAAGATCAAAAGTAAAGTCACAGTGGCGAGGTTTTCTAACTTGGTCAATTATTTCTTAAGGTAAAAGTAGAGCATTAATTCTGTGTTTTGTACTCGAAGGATTTCTCAACATAAGAAATATTGCAGTCAATTCTACTGACACACGGCCATTGCTGTTCAACAATACTTGGAAATAATTGAGAGAGAAACTGGGCTCTGTGTTCTTGTGGTAAGAGCCTTTACCCTGGCAAGGATGTTGGTCTGGTTACAAGTCCTGGCCAGGTCGATACTAAATCTAGATCTTGTGGAAGGGTGTGTGTGATTTAAGTTTCGAAATATCAAGCACCTCAGCTATTAACAGCTTAACGACCGTGGACGCGTATTTGAGTCTTTGAAAAACAAAGGTTGCTGGCCAGCGGACACATATATGCATATAGGCGAAGTATCTGGAAGCTAGGAAAATTAAATTTTGTAAAGATATCTCAATTTGCTTACAAATTATAGTGAATTTAGTAAAATTACAATTTTTGCGAATTTTTCGCAAAATTTTATTTCGCCAGGTGAAATTTTATAAAAAAAACGTGCGGTCATTAAGCTGTTAATAGATACAATAACAAGCAATGCCAAATATTTTAATTGTACTATATTATGGAACTGTAAGACATAAAATATAAATTGCTCTTACCTTGGTCAGGAAGTTGAATCTTATTGAAAACTTCCATAAGTTGATCAACGGCAACGAAAGGCCCTCCGAAGCAGGCGGGAGGAGGTAGGAGGGTACAAAGTTGAGCTGCATGTGGGGGCACAGGGAATGTTCCACCTAAAAATAAAATTTAACTCGGTATACATAAATGGGAGAACATCTCATAGGATAATCAAAATCAATTTGATTACATACCATAATTTTTTTTATGAAATTGGCAACTGTCAGATATGTTCCATCAATCAATGTGATTAAGATTCTTTTAATTATTGAATTTGTCTATGCCTTCAATCTACAATGTGATTCGTGGAGATTAAAAATATAATATATTATCTACCTGGTACGGGGTGGTCTCCAGGCAGAGCGTTAATTTTAGGTTTATAAGGAAGCATGTGCGCAGTGTCGGGTGAAGCGATAGGCACGTCTCCGTTTCCTACCCCGTTAGAGGTACCCAGCAAGGCTTGCAATGGACCCAGGCCTAATAATCTGTTTGACATACACGCCACCTGCAAATAAATTTTCAATGTATTATTAACGGTTTATCGATTGATTACTTTTACTTCTCTTGAATATAGAGTTCTTAATACAGCAAAAACGTATGATTGAATAATTGCTTATACTCTTAAAAAAATTATTCATTTATACGAAAACATTGGTCTCGGGAAAAATCGTATATATACCAAGGTGTTCACGGTCAAATCTCTGAGGAAAGGTGTAACATAAAAATCAGGACCAGTTTATTGAATGGCAAATTTCATAATCATGCAGAAAAAGATTTTGCTGTGTGATTTTCAAGGAATGCTGTATATATAACAGAAGCATGCTAAAATTGCTCAAAATCTAAGGCATTATATACAGAGACCACATCAAATTGTTAGAAAACATATATGTATATTCCACATTACATAAGACAAAATTGAAAAATTTATAGGTTTGCCTGCATCAAAAATTTCTGCGTAAAAGAAAAATGTTAGATTTTTGAATGGTTGGATGCTGCTTTTTTATAAAAATCGGAAAGTAAAATGTAGTGTAACATTTTATTTGCAACACCTGTTCTGTATGGAACTTATTCCTCGTGGTAAAAGAGGATTGGGTGTCATAATAATTCCTGCAGCTCTAGCTATATTTTGAAATGAGCATTCTTATGCTGAATAGAATGCTCGAGTCTCGATGCAGGGCTCATGGCTTGTATTGGTAGTGCATGTCTATAATATGCTTGTGAATAGTTAGTTAGCATTACCTCCGTATATCCGATGGACTTCAGTTCTGCGACAGTGCAGGGATATAAATCTAGATACTTGTACCTATCCACCAACTGTGCCGTTTCTTTCCCTTCAAATTCTTTAATCTGAAAAAGAAAATATGTAATAAGTTTGAAATCATGTAACACGGATACATTATATGAGTTCCTGAGAGGTGAAGTGAGTCAAATTGTATTTTAGGAAAAAACGAGTCTGAGTCAAATTCGATGAAGATTTTTCGAAAGTCACTTGAGGAGAATTGACATCACAACCACCCATGTCTTAGCTCTAAAAATTTAAATTGAAAAAAAAATCGAACTTTGACAGTGACCTTATCAGGAATTACCGTGTCGGTGGAGTCATGCTCTTACTAACTAGACCACAGTGCCACACATCTACATGTCTTAAAGTATGCAATCCACCAAAATACCAAGCAAAGACGTGATTGTATAATACTTAAAATTAAAAGTCCAATAGAAACGTTTTACCATTATACTACTTGGCTCACTTCACTTCTCGAGGGCTAATATTTTAAGCGGTTGAAGAAGAATTACAAAGAAGTTTGTTTTAAATATATTAGTCCCTGGTTCTTAAGCGAGTCAATTTGTATTAAGTGTAGAATATAAGAAAGACATTTTTACTGATACTTGATAGGGAATTTTTGTATTTTGACATCACTTACCTTTTCCAATACTGCCGACCGTCTTTTTTCAACTTTGACAATGCTAACAAGATCTCCAATATTTGATTCGAATTCCAGAAATCTATTCCAGATATCGACAGAATTTTCAGGCTCTAAATTTCCCGACGATAGCACCCGCTCGAAAAGAACTCTTGTATTGTTATCCTCTGGAAAAAAGAAAAATATTTATTTCTAAGCATACATCGCACATATAATGTTCGGTCAGTAGTGCAGTGATCAATGTCATTGGCTTCTGTCACAAATCTCGCAGGTTCGAGTCCCAGTACGAACAATATTTTTTCAATTTCAATCAAATTTCCGTTTGAGGCATAAGCGAGACCGGTTAGTTTACCACTGGTCCTGTCTTCACCCTATCTTATCTATCCTCACTCTCTTTAAATACTGAGAGGTTAAGCAGTTGAGTAACAATCAGTTATTGTAGAAAAACTTCTGTTGAGATATCTCTGTTAAGATGCCATATGCTCCACATTGGGAGCGGACATGGATTAAAAAAAACCATACGTGCATCTTTAATAAACAGCTGATATGTACATATAATTAACTAAAATGATTTTTTGATACTTTGCCCCATAGAAAAATCATTCGAGATTTAAACATACAAGATGTGACTAAACGGAAACATAGCTACAAAAATTGTTTGTTATTACCGTTGAGATGGGATAAATAATCAATGTAGCAAAGAACATATTCAGGGCTGTGTGAAAACTTCTTCAATCCTAATTCGAATATTCTGAAGGCGATGTTTTTGTCTTTGGAGCAATAGTATTCCATGAGAGCGGCCACAACGAATACGTGATATCGAGACCTGGGAAGTAGAAGAGCACAAAATTTGAAAATGATCTTCTATATTGCAAAAAATAATGCTTTCATTTAAACTATATCATTATATCACCGTAGAAACTTCAGAAGAACAAAATTATTTAGTAAAGTTAAATATAACCCTTTGTTGAGGTTTTAAGTGACCAATGAGTCGATTTCTAGTTGAGAAATAGGTCCATGATATAGTTAGGTTTGATTGAGTGTATTTCTAGTTTTAGATTCACTCCTACACTTCACAAAAACTTCATTAAAAATTACCGAGAATCCTCCCTGGCTCTTTTGAAGACTGTCCTCGCTGACTTTATTCCCTCCGCTCTTCTTGTGAATTTCATATACTGTACATACGCCTGTAAAAAGTGAAAGATGAGATATAGATAACTATGTAAATATAAAAAAATGCTATTAAAGCCTGTTTAAAAAAATCCCCATTAAATAAAAGATACCACTATTGGAAAATTATAATCGAAGAACCGTAGCACGATGGTATGATTAAAGACAAATCAGGTGCACCCAAACTTGGGTTATATCAGTCTAATACTGATTGCGATATGACATCTTAAAAATATAACAAGTTTGTAAAGGATGGTAAGCCCGTATCCTATTTCAATAGTTAGTAATTTAACAGACGGATGTAAATCGTGTTTTCTTCTTGAAGATGATATCATATGACAAGCATGTCAAGCAGTGGCACGGAGGAGACTAATACGGCATAATCTCAATCTATCGTTTATTTTATATTAAAATGAACTTCCACAAAGTTACCGCCGAATCCATCGAAAGTATCAATCTATCGTTTCCGCATTTATTGCTATTTTTTACAGTTCCAGTAAATAAGATTAGTGTTAAATAGGCCCTATTGTTTTTTTTTTTTATTGAAAGGTTTTACAAGGAACACACAATTGACTCTTTTTAAATTCATATATTATCTTAAAAGGATTTATCGACACAATGATGCCATGAAGTCTAGATAGTGTCAAAATCAATTGACAGTTTTTCGATGGTTTTGCTTTGTGTTTTGAAATATTGTTAAAGAATAGAAATTTATCAACAGTAAAATAAAAACCCATCATTCGCAATAAAAGATAATTCAAGGAAACACTCTTGATTCTCACCAGTGTCGGATCGATGTCCGTAATCTCAATGAACTTATTATATATCTGATGAACTTTATCATATTTCAAGCGACCTTCTTCGAAATCGGCATGAGCGAAATACAACAACATGTTTTTGTGAAGGCCTCCACCGGCACTCGTCGCTCTTTCCAATACAGCACCTGCTTCATCCGAGAACATTTTGGCAGCGTTCACATCCTATAAAGATCAGTATAACGCATTCAGTTTATAATAATATTATATAATTGAATTCTTTTATTCTTTGAAAGAATAAGATTTGAAAGCACCACAAGCCATGTACCGAGTATTTAAAAAAAATATATTATTCATATAATTGATTCTCTTTAGGCTAAAACATCTTATAAACATGCAGACAAAAAACATCAAATGAATCTTGAAAATTTAAAAATATTTGATGTGTAGTGTATCTTGTGATGATCAAAAAAAGCAATAGTTCAAAAAAGAATTTGAAACCCTAATCTAAAAAAAATTCATGCTCGATTTAGGTATGTGACATAACTGAAAAAATAGTGACTCACAGCTTTCTCTTGCAACAGTTTTGAAGAGTGATCCAAAAACTGTGCAGCCTGATACCATACGTCGGCATGGTGTCCAAGACAGAGAAGACACTGCTCAACGGCAAACATCACGCGGCGCGCAACCAACGCGGTGTCTTCAGACCGAAGGGGATTGCTGCGCTCCCACTGAATATACTTCTTCCACATTTGGACCTGTATAACAAAAGAAAAAAATTGAGAACTTTCATAGGCATTATAATTCACTTCACTGACCAGTTGAGTGACACACCATATTGTAAATGTGCCAATAACTTTCTATGGGAATTAATACTATATAGAGATTAGTGATTACAAAATTTAGTGTGAAGATTGGCCTTATATTTAGACTACGAAGCTATCAATATTGGTGCAAACAATTATTGATGTTTTCATCTATTATCGTAGTATTAATTTTTCATTTGTCTAGTGTGTTTTATCTGCGAAAAAAACTGTAGACAAATACTCATTTGCTACCAAAACTACAAATGTTTTTTCTTGCAAAGAGGCATACACTTTTATATATTTCTCCCACCAAATATAATTTATAAAAATCGCTCAAGTGTTGTTAAATTGTTATTTTCGCACAAAATGAGACATTGCCAAGATAGTTCAGAGCCAAGTCAAAATTATTGGAGACGTATTAAGCCAGTAGTTTCCGGACTTCTAGGACACTGATATCAATCATTTGAAAGCAGCATAAGGGAGATATTATAAGAATTGTTAATAAAACTTTTCAATGCTTTATTCATGTACCTGTTTAATCTCTTCTGGGTGTAAGGTGGGCGGTGTGGCAGGCATGTTTTTATTTAGTCCTCTGGTGACAGTTTCCAGTTCTTTCGCTACTCTTCTTGCGTTCATGTAGTCTCGAGATCTCTCCATGGCCATTCTCTCCGCTATGATTGGATTAATGCTTTGCTCAAATGCTATGTATTCTTTCCACAGTGTTTCTATTCCGATGATTGGGTTTATCACACCACGCTGATATACCTAAAAGACATAAATGAGTGAAATCAAATTTATCACAGAATTAACGTAATATTAATAGTTTTGGATTTTTCATAAATCAGTGTTGATTGGAACCGTTGAACATACTTCAGTACTGAAACGTTGATATTAGGATGGAGTAGCAATGGGGTACAATGTGACCACAGACAAATTTGAGTATTTTTTGCATTGCATTTATTGGGGAATCATTAAAGATTACAATAAATATCAGCTAAATATTTTTGGTATTCAGCGGATGACTGAAGTAAGTAGAATTTCGCAATGCAAATAACCCCGCTAGGAACTCACAGGTTAACCCAGCTAGGATAAAAAATAATCATAACTCAAATTTGAGTATATTCTTTATAATTATTAATTTATTTGAACGATATCGGTTAACTTAGGAGCTTATAGATAGAATTTAAGATTTCGACTGAAGGTGCTTGGTGGAATTTCAATATTAAATTTGAATCATTCAAATTATGTACACTCCCACAGATTTTGTCACTAACGACCCGGGTTTCGCCTTTCGGCATCTTCAGGCGTTCAAGCGCACGGATGAACTTGAACTGACGCTTAGTAAATGGATGTTTCGTGTTTATATATATTAAATAAATGTATCACTGAGTCTAAAGCCATCGCTGGCGAAAAGGGTAAGCTCATGGGAATTCCCAAAGATTTGAGTAGTGAGTGGTTTTAAGAATTATATTTATTTGTTTGTCGGCAAAGGTTTTATGATATTATTTATGATATTATTTATATAGGGTATAGAAGTGGAGAGCCCGGAAGGTTTAATATTTCGTTTAAAATCGGAAGACTATGTAACTGTGCCCTATTAATTTCTAAAATTTCCTGGAAAAAGAGCTTATGACTGTCCGTATTTGGGTGTAACATTTTTATCCCTTGTTCCTGATTGAACACGTGTCCTTCCGAAATTGAGTGATTAGCAAAAGTAGACGTGTCCTTTTTCAGTCTAAAGGCTGCCATATGTTCTAATACCCTGATGTTTACCATTTACTAAGCGTCAGTTCAAGTTCATCCGTGCGCTTGAACGCCTGAAGATGCCGAAAGGCGAAACCCGGGTCGTTAGTGACAAAATCTGTGGGAGTGTACATAATTTGAATGATTCAAATTTATAGATAGAAGATAAAAACAGGGCATTGTTTTTATTTGAAGAGCACACATCCATTCCTGGGAGTGGTTTTTGATTAGGTCAAAGGTTATGTCAATTGTATATAACACGAATAATAGAAACGAAAAGAATGTATTGAAATTAAGTAAACTGACCCAGTAATAATTTTATCAGGAGCGCCACTTTAGTGAATTATTTTAATATTGTTTATGTTTTTATCTAGAAATAACATGTATATTGGTATCTCTCAACGATTAATACACTTCTTCTCTGTCTCTTACCTTCCTAACAGCACCAATTTTCTGATTCTCTGCATAGGATCCGACTGCCTCAACCGATTTAAGAAATGTAATGTAATCATTCCATATTGGGAAAGCGTGGATATCCATGCCGATTTTTTCCAAAGCGAAATCATAAGCTTGAGCCATTTTTTCTCTGAAAATAAAGACAATATTCGTTGTCATTTCATCATTCAATTTGTTCAAGAATTTATGACCTCTTGTTTGAAGTACATTGTAATGCTTTTGTTCAAATAATTTCAAGTAGACCACCAATAAAAAATATATCTAATACCTTGATAACAATGAAATTGTGAGAATATGTTATAATCTTCATTACATTGAATGATTAATCGGTAAAAAATAAACAAAAACATTTTCATCATAGATTTTAAATATTATGAGTGCAGATTAATGTTTCGAATAGAGGTATAAACATAAAAGAATAACTTGGAATTGTAAAAAAGATGAGTGGCACAATATTTATTTTTTATTTCCTAGGAGATTTTCCTACCTAACCAAGAGTTAGCTGGTAATGCTTTTGCTAGTATTATAGGGCTCAAAGCCCAGTTAATGAAATATGCTATGTTTATTAGTTATTTCTGATAAAAGTAAAATATGAAAATCTTACTGGTACATTAAGTCTAAAGCTGATTGGCAAAGAGTTGAAACACATATCACACAACAGGCAATTACCCATAATTTAATTGTTTCCTCAAGTTTACTGAAAGCTTGATGAAGCAGATTGGTACATTTTTAAGAGGAGTCAGTAGTTATTTTTTGGATTTGCGGTAAAAGTAGTAATTACAATATTAATACACAAGTTTTTAAAGATATCTTTCTAAATCAAATACTATTTGGTATTCATCAGTGCCTCACATGTAGTAGCAATGTTTAATACAGGCATTTCTAACTTGCGGCCCAATTGAAGGTTTTATGTGGCTCTTTCAAGGTTTTCAACATTATGTACATTTTGTTTGTAGTAATGTAAGTGTTATGCAGGACAGCGCTAGCCGACTGAGAAAGACAGAAAATACAATGCAGTCCTATTGCATATGCCGGTTGCTATCTCGCTCTAATAGGCACAGATAGTAGAAGTATCTCAATGAAAGCCTTCTCTTCGAAATACAAGAATTTTTAAAAAATAAGAAAAATCAAACAAAATATGTTTTAATAATTTCAAAAAATAGTAAAATATCACAATTGTAAGTTGTTTCTCTATTTTTTACATAAAAATGTCATCTTATTATTGAGTTATAAAATATTTAAATGTGTGGTCCATCAAAGGCGTGCAATATATTATTTGGTCCATAAGTGATTTGCTGTAACATTTTCTTTTTGAAGTATGATTTTTTAAAATTAATTTAAAGATACTACAATTTATAGATAGTATGAAATGAAAGTCCTTTCACATAAAAGTAATTCAGGATCAATTAAAAATGAAAATATTGATTGAAAAAACCATTCCATTTTATTAGTGGATTCATAAATGTTCATATTTTTGAGCAAAGATTCAAATCAACTAAATGAAACACTGTAAAATGAAAAAAAATGAGCATAAGAAATTTGCAATTCATCAATTGATAATGAAAAATACTATGCTCACTTTTGTAAAGGGAGGGTTAAAATATTTTATAATAAAATATGAGAACGGTGGGAGGGGGGCTCAAAAATGCCGAAAATCATGATACCTTTACAACAAAATTTAGATATGTATTCATGGGAAAAAATATTGCTTTCTTGTTTCAGTTTTCTTGTTAGTAAGTAGTCTGAGAACATTTTAATACGACACAATACCCACTTGTATGTTCCAAGAGATGCTTTCGTTTCCTTAACATAATTAAGGTACAGCCTCCACAGTTCAATGTTCAGAATCTTCATGAGGCATCGTTGAAAGAGCTGTACAAAGAATAAATAATAAATTGAGAGCTATATTGCAGTCTTTTTTTTTTTTTTTTTTCAATATTAATTTTAAAAGGAATTTAAGCTACGAAGACATCTATGTATTTTATGTAGAAAATAGTTTAGTTTAATATATTCAATGAGTTCGGAAGTAACTTTATTTTTAATAAATTATTTATTCCACTTATTGTCCTATTAATTGGGACACATGTTTGGCCTCTTTGAGAAGCATATTCAGACTAACTATTGTAAGGTTTTATAAATAAATAACCTTACGACGGCTAGTCTGAAAATGCTTCTCAAAAATGTAAAACACATATCATACTTGGTAACACAATCAGTGGAATAACAGTGCTATAAACTTTATTTAGATTATTGTGCTTCAAGATTAAGATTTTGTATACCACATTCTGATGAATTGAGTTTTTAAGGAAACAAAGATGAGATAATGAGATTAGGTGATTCAATCCGTCAGTATATGTTTTTTAAATTCCTTTAACATTTGTAGTACCTAAATTATATAACACAACTTGGCAAGATTCAAATAGATTTGTCTCTCGATTAGGTATACATGATTATTATTATAATATATGTTTATTATTTTCTTCAATCGGTATCCATTTTGCTTCATGATCATAACAATTTTGAGGCCAACACATTTCTAATTTATGTATGTATCCATTTTTTTTTTAATTACGCACACACTCTATTGCTACATCATCAAAACAACTTTTACAACTATCAGATTCTGGATCTGTCGACATACTTTCATTCACACACAAAAAAAAGATGACATTCAATGAAAATTCATACAATTAGCAGTAAATGAGTTGCAAAACCTTTCACTTCTGAAGGTGGGGGCAGAAGGATGCGGTTAGGATAGGTACCGAATTCTACAGCAGATTGTTGATACTTTTGTAAACATCATGGGTCACAGAAGAATATGTTATTGTAAAGAATTTCAGTACTGGATTGTGACGTTGATCGGGGATGTGGAAATCAAGAAATTTGAGACATTCTTTTCAAGTTTTTAAAGAAAACGTCTCAAATTATTCAAATCAAAACGAAATTTACCAAATGAATTTGCGTTTTTTTATAGAAAAAGTCTTTTACAATTATTCAAAAAATGTATTGAAAAGCAATTTTCAGGAACTTAAAAAATACTTGTATTCTCTATGGCAGTGCTTCCCAACCTTTTTCGTTCCACGGCCCCCTAAATCTAAAAACAATAATCTGCGGCCCTCAATTGTCTTCGTAAATCGTTTTTTTTTTAGCTCACCGACGAATTCGAAATCCTCGATTTTTTCACAGACCCCCGTAAAAAACCTGCAGACACCAGGTTGGGAAGCACTGATCTATGGAAATAATATTCGGAGGTATTATCTACATCTTACAAACATGATACAATAAAAAATATTAATGTTGATTAAAGAAAATTTAAAGCAAATAAAACTATGTTCCCCTTAAAAAAAACAGGTTAAACATATTAATTTTAAAACACTTTTTATGTCATTATGTAGTTAAATTTATTAGTAGTCATTGGATGATAAAAAAAAAATGGATATATTTTATTATTTTACAAAACATCAAATTTTTTCCCATATTTGCATGAAAGTGAAAAAAGTGAGTTTATCTATAATGTCAAGTTACATTGCGAAAAGATTGATATGGGCCGATGGGATAGATTTATATGCCGGGCCAAAAAATTGTCCCAAAAGCGTCAAAAAAACGTACAATGCGCATCTGTTAAATAACTCACATAATACAAATAAAAATTTAATAGGTATAAATTTGGTATCTGAAGCACCGAGCCGATTTTTCGGCCCTCCAGCATTAAAAGCATTTTAGTAGATTAAAATATATACAAAACTAAGGAGACTCGTTTTTATAATATAAAATTTGAATATATTTTAAATCAATGTCGGATGATTAGTAAGTGTTAGAGATGTAGTCGGAGCTTTTTTTTAAATCATGAACACCCTTTTTAAAATACGATTGTTGTGAACAATATTTTCATCATGACTGAGATGACAGATTAGTTGTCTTGTTTCGCATATGATTTTTTTATGCCATTCTGTTTGGAAAAGTCTGGGCAGACAATGAATCTGAGATCTGAACGTAAAAAATGATTATATTGTTAAGTAGATAGATTCAGATACTGATAAATTATAAATATGGAGGCAAGGTAATAAGAAACTTTTAAAATAATGTTACTTAATCAACCAAAGTGAATATTTAAAAAAAAAGACTTTCAAATGTTATTAATATTTTACAATAATAAAAAATGCTTTTAGATTTCTTTGAAGTAGAAAAAAATAGTAAATGCCCATCATACATACTCACCCAGTTCGTCACTCTGCTACTTTTGGTGAGACTTAATTTGTGGATTAATTAAGTCCAACTATTAATAATTCTTTAGTATAAAAAATAGTGGAATTGTCATGAGGTGTCTTACAGAAGGACTAAGTTAGTTACGTGACAAATCAATAGGATTCTTTCTGCAATTCGGAGTCGAGAAGGATTATTTGACGTTTCATTAAAAATATACTTTTATAATTCTGTAAATGTGGAGAATATATATATAATATGTCTTTATAACGTTGACAAGTTGAGTTATTAAGAAGTGAAGTGAAGTGTCTTGTTCTAGAGTTGAGTCTGAAACTTTAAAAACACTAAAAATGATTTGAAGTTTTTTTAGAAGGCACGGAAATAATCATATGTCTGCGACTTGTTAAGATAGGAAGTTTTCAGCAACAGAGCACATTACCAGTGAAAATATCATGAAGTTGCATTATAAATAACTCTCTCCAATTGGGAAGACCACCTTCTATATTTGGAAGATGAAGAAGTTGGATTATCTTTCTTAGATTTGGGGAATCCTTCGAAATGGGGAATTTTATAACACATCAAAACATATTTCACGCTATACCAAGCATACAGAAGAAAGCCTGCACTGGTACAAAATCCATTCTTTGCTTTAACCCTTTTAATACCCTCGAGCCGATATATCGGCTTTCATATAATCGCCAAAAATACCCTGAGCCGATATATCGGCTTTTCTAAACGGTACATACATTTTTATGTACGTAACATAATTTAAGTTAAATTGAGAAGTTTCATAACATAGGAAACTTAACATTTGACATCCGAGCCACTTACAGGTCCGAAGATATATAATACAGCCCCACAAAGCGTTGTTTTTTCCATAAAAAAAAGTTTAAATCTAATGTATTTTTTTATTTTATTTTTTTAAGCGTAATTTTTGTTCCAAGATGTAATGATGCAGATAAAAAAAAATACTAAATAAAAACTATTGTAACCCCCCTCCTCAGTAAAACAGTAATTATAGAATAATAATATATGTAATGCAAAAGTTATTACGGATTTTTTTTATTCCTTTGATGGAGTATCCCTTCCCAAACTCACTGTATGTTTTCTAAATACAATACGTCGGGGATGTAAATAAGTCTGTAATGTTATTTCTCCATAAAGTATAAAATATTTTACCAAAATATCTTTATTTTTAATACTTTTTCATGAATTTACAAAAACACTTAAAAACAGATATTTCTCAGGGTATTTTTGGCAAACCTGTGCAAAATTATAGGGTATTAAAAGGGTTAATATATCTAGTATTGTCGATGAAGAGCCTGATGAATTATTGGATTTTCACAACTTATTCGTTATTTGTTATATAAAAAATGGTGTCCAAAATCAAAATGTCACCATACTAGTCTTTCAAGTTTTACCTGTTTCCTTTTATGTATTTCTGCAAGAGTGCATTTTCAAAAATTAATTATGTCAGAAATATACCGCATGATGAAAAAGATGAATGGCTTTGAGAGCCAACACTTACAAAATTCTAAAACTTTTTGCTTATAGTAAGTAACTGAATACAAGGTTTTGATAGGTATAAGGATTGTAGGATACTAGAAATTAAAGTCGCGATACAAAAAGGGGTTTTGAATCTGCAATCTAAGGTCAACATGGTGTGTTAAAATATTTTGGAAACTATCAAAGGGGTAGCTTCATTCTGCGTAAACTTGTAGACAAGTGTTAATTTAAGTCGCAAAGCAAGCCTATCTATCAAATAAAATCAATCGACATTCATTTTTCCAGCGATTCTTAGTTGTTACTTTATTATAATTATTGGTCTTAGAACGATCTGGACCGAAAACTGTTAAATATTTGTTCATTTAATACATGTACTTTAATTTTTTGCATCAACCATTACAATCAGGATACGTAGCTCAAAATTACAAAATATGCACATCATTAACTCAATGTCTGCCAGACGAGAGATTTTGCCAAATTTTTCAACACAACAGAGACAGTTATCTCGTCAATGACTAATTAAATTAATAATTGCAAATTGTAGCCGGTGTGCTAGGTAATGGATGTACTTTTATCTACAGCAGCCAAAAGGTTAATTCATTTACATTGAACCAGAAGTTTCCATACATCTGCTTGCATGCTAATAAAACAGTCATTATGTCTCTCATACTTCATTGGTGATTTCGAATGCCATGCCATCATTGGAATTCCACAAACTAACACATTTATTTCTCAATAACCTTTCATTCTGTAATTGTGCTCAAGGCACCCAGTATACAAGTTTAAATAGGGTATGAATAACTCCGAAAGTAAAATTTTGTCTTGGCTCATATAAAAATAAATCAATCAGTCGATTAAATAAAATGTTCACACAGTGAAACATAATATATTTATAAATTAAGACAAAATATGGCCTCACAAATGTTCACTTCCAAAGTTCAATAGACACATTTTGAGAAATTTCTTACGAAAAATAAACAAATCGTACTCGTTTCGCCATTTTTATTTTGGTAATAAGACAACAGAGAACAAATAATACTGCTCATCCTAGCAAATAAATTGGTTCAGGTATTTCGTTTCATGCAACATTTTATGTAGAAGGTATATATTTACATCAGAATCATGTCCAGGGGTAGATCAGTAAATATGTCATGAAATTAATAATACAAAGAGCCAAAGTTTATTTTAATCTTAAACAATTCATAAAATTATTGGCTGTAAAACCCATGAAATAAATAAAAAAAAAAAAACAATCATGACTCGAAAATGCCACAAAGCTCGCAATAAAATAATATTTATTTATTATATCACAAATTCATCATTCTGCAATATCCAATTACCTAATAAATTGAATCAAAAATGAATAATGCTTTGAATTTCACAATAATTATTAACTTTGTAGTTAGTTAATATTTCAAATAATCAATCGCAAATTTTTTTCACAAACTTGGAATGTATTAATTAACGTTTGGCTCAGGAATATTTGATTGTACTAACCTTTTCCACTCGTTCGAAGTTACGTGCCTTTATCTGAAAAACATAAAATGAGGATCTTTAGGGAAAGAAATAATACAGCAAATAAATAATATTTGAGACACAATAACGATGGTTTTGACAACAGTGGAAAACTATATCAGTATATCTATCATCACAAATTATGATAACGTAAGACAGTACTTAATTTTGGCAGTACAGCAAAACTATGATAAAACAGACCTCAACAAACCAAGAATATTTCTGGTCAAAGAGTTGACTCTCGAAAACAATGTTCTGCTTATGATTAGTGTGATAATAAATCTGTGTGATATGACCTCCACTATGGCATTGCAAAAACTGAGTTTAATTGTGATTCTAAGCCCTTACTTATGTAGAAATAAAATGTGTTGGTGAACAGCAGAATTCAAAATTGTAAGGTTTGAAAGATAAACATATGTTGGTGTAGATAAGTTGAAAAAAATAATTACTACCGGATATTCCATAATGAATATTTTGAAATTAATTGAATGCTTTCGATATAATGACAATTTTCAAATGTTCAAATCAATTCTTGGTGGAAATTGGATTTTAGGATTTTCACCACCATGGGCAAAACCGGGCCAAATCATTATAAAAAAATATGTGAAACAGAACAAAAAGATTTTATACAACAGACAATTCTGGTATTACAGTCAGTATAAATGTGTATGAAAATAATTAAGAAAATTTCACCTCCTGCTCTATATACATCTTCCAGTATCGCCCAGTTGTTGGAAATGCGGTGACCAGCCCCTCGTACAGACTTCTGACTTCCGATATAGTCCTCGACTGAGCCTCACGCACCAAAAGAGACCAAGAATCCACATCGTATGGATTTGTTTCAACTTGTCTCTGTGCCCTCACCAGCCTGTCATTTCCCCAATCCTAAAAGATGTAAAACACTAGAGTAAAGCTCTTAATAAATAATTGAAACCTTAAAAAAAACATTTATACATATATTCCAGAACGGTGATTTGCAAACTTTTCACATATCACAGAATACCTTTTATTGGTAAGAATGTTTTGCAATCTTTTTACTTATGATGGAACTGCACTATCATACACAGCAACTTTTGATAGCCGAGTACCAACAAAAGCTTTTAAAAAATGTGTATTTTTTAACCCCACGAGCTCTTTGCTCTTTGACCCCACGAGTGTCGCTCTTTCACAAAATACCACATACAGTGTGATTGAAACTTCGTGTCTCATACACAGAATTTGGCTTTCGGTCTTAAAACTTAGTGTTGGATGGGTGATCTCAGCGAACGTACCTCAATCAGATAGAGGACATTTTAACCTTCGCGTTCCGGAGCGGGGTGCAATTGTTCCCCTAAATTCTTATTTTACCAACCATTTGTTAAATATCGGTAATATCTAGCTGATATTTATTGTAATCTACAAACATATCCTACTGAATACAATGCAAAAAAAAAATCTGAAAAATTGTAGAAAATAAAATAGATATTCACGTTTTTCGTTAACAAATGGTATTTGGGTCACATATACACGTTGCGTTTGAGTGTGTGCGTGTGCCGAGCGCAAACTCCACACACCTGATGTCAGCGTACCCTGCGCCCGCGCTGGGAGAACGACGCATGCGTGGATCGTAACCTTATCGGTGCGCATGCCCGGCGGCCGGCGGGAGCACAGTGAGCCAGTGCGCTCTCGCCGCTTCTATTGACATGATGGATTTCTACCGCTTCTATACGCCTGACATATCGTCAACGCAATATGATATGGATGATTCAAAAAGACAAATTGTCTCTTAATTTTGACAGGGCATGCTCAAAATCAACATTCGAACTGCTGACATTTATTATTTTAATTTTTACTTCGTTAAATGAGAAAAATCCTAGGGGGTACAATTGTACCCCGCTCCGGAACCCGTGTGATTTTTCAAGATATAGGTACTCGAAGGTTAAGCAAAAGCTAGCTTAGGAGTACCCGAAGCCTACACCTATAATTTACTATAATACGTACACAGTTGAAGTTTTAAAAATTTGGTTCTCGAAAGAAATTTCAATGGTTGTATAGTTTATATTTGGCTCAATTGACTATTGAGTTTGCGATGAGTAAATTAGCTTGCGATATGGCTTAGTGTAGTAGAGCCAGTACTTTTTTCAGGCTCTTCTGGTCGGGCGAGTGGTGTGGGTTGGGCGGGTGGTATGCAAGCCTAGCATGTTTTGAGTGCTGTCTACAACCCTTGTAGTTAGCCAGGTGTGCCTCCTCTTTGCAGTTTGCGCATTTGGCCAGCGCTGTCGGGTCCTTTTTGCAGTTGTAATTCCTGTGTTCGCGAGCACATTTGACGCACGTAGGTCTTGCAAAGCAGCAGACGCTGGCTGTGTGGCCGAACCCTTGGCACCTATGGCATTGGCCATCTCCTGTTTTTCTCCTCATGGATCCCACACTGATGCGGAGCCAAGTGATTTCCTCTGGGTCAACGTGTTTGGGGACCCCTCTGAGGCATTACTAACACAGCATCATTAAAAAACAAAACCACTCCAACCAACACCAGGCCGAAAGTGCATAAGTCACATTGGCCTGATGCAACAATTAGACCATGGAATTAGACAAACTAGTACATACGCTCATACAATGCCATTCAATACACTAGACAGAAAGAATGAGTTTGCTGACCACTGCCTTAAGGGATCCTCAATGTCAAACAAATAATAGAACTATGTACTGAAATCAATTTCAACAAACTATGTAGCAATGATAATATGGTCGTCGATATGGATACCCAGATAGGAATATGGCTAATAATGATACGCTAGTGTACCGAAGAAAACTTAATATATCATTTCACATTAATTATGAAACGTCACTATCACGATTCATTAGAAAGATACAGAGTAAAAATAAGAACGCGAGCAAATATATATCGGAATATCAGAAGTGCAAAAAAGTTGTGAAAATAATGCTTACGATTTCTCCAATTTCTTCCGCCATTAGATAAAGACTGCACTCTGCAGTGATTACGAATAATATTGATATTTATTAAACCTCCAATAAATTTAGACATGCAAATCAAACTACGGAAATATTCTCGCAGCGTCTAAAGTCGTCGTCCATTACCGCAGTGCTGCCAGTTGAGTTGATGACGTTTATGTGGACATTATTCTTTACTCCGTTTACAAATATCATACAAATTAAAATTCTCATGCAACTTTCTTATAAAAAATCAAGGTTTAATAAAACCTACAGTTCTATCTGCAAGCCAAATATTTTTATTTATTTAAAAATCCTAAAATGTATTTCACTCATGTATCCCTAGCAAGTTCTTTACAAAGCTGTGTGAGAACCGAGAGCACGATCTATATAGTAACAAAATACTTTACGCCTGTTCTATAGAATCTGTCAGTCTGTCTATGGCCAGACAATCCCGTCACCCGTCAACTGTATCAGTCGGTACTCTTATGATCAATTTATTTTTTGTGTAATTGTGTTTTGATGTAGAATATCATTCTTACACGAATGAATCTCCAGTGGAACAGAATGGTGTTATGGGAATATTACCCTGTTTTTTTTATTAACACTTTTGGTCATCTTATTCGCTTGTGTTTATAAATGGTATATTTTTATGTGACTGTCCTTCCTGTTAAAGTGGTTTTGAAAAGTGATAAGGACAGGTAGTTATGTTTCTAATCCATATATCGCCCGGCTATTCATAACGTAGTATTCAGAAAAAAACAACTAACATTAAATTACGAAGCATTTAATTTAAATGAGTGATACAAATATTATTTTATGAGAGTAATTTACTTTGTTCTTGTTATTGATAAGTGACAACGTGTGATAGTATTTCTTCAGTGTTAGCACTGGCATTAAAATTTAAACGTAAGTATTTTTTTAAATATTTTATGTCATTGCGGGTTATTATGATGTGTAAATATCTAAACATTCGATTGCAAGATATTGTTTTCATGCAGAGGAAAATATTACACGCAGCCGCACTGGCTGTCAGTCAAGTGGCATTATAAACATTAAAGTGATGTCACGATTTGATTATGATTATTTACCTAATTATTTGTTAAAGTATAATAAGGGCTTTTTAAAATGTAAATATTCTGAGCAAGGAAGTATTTTATATTAGCCAAAACGGTAGCTGTTGGACGTGTGTCCACAATCTATGATCGTCTAACAATCTTCTCATTTGAACAAGGCGGAATATGTTGAACAATTTATTTATCTCAGACCAGGGAATATTTTTCAACAATAAGCTGTTTTAGCAATTTTATTTAACTTTTTCCGTGTGTTAAAAATACTATCAATTTTACGCTAGACAAACTAAATAATGCACCTGTATAATTTTTCTCTGCGTTACCTGTCTCGGAAATAAAATATTTCGTACATGAAAATCTGCTGAAATGTTTTACTTTTTTAGAGAGGCATAATTTTTATTGCTGTGTGTATTGTGAAAATCGAAAACAACGCTGATGCAATTGTTTTTTATACACATTATAAATTAGTGCAGGCATATAAATCTGCGATTGGACACATTCACGTAGACTCGTGGAGGGCTAGAAAACTTTTTAAATATTTTAACGTGTGCCTAGTTATTTATATCGACACTTGTTTCAAAACGTACACAATTCAAATTTATAAAATATTTCTTCGATTAAACATTTCGATTCGATATTTTTATGATTTTAATTTACATGCTGTCGTCGTTTTGACAAAATTTGTAACTAGATTATATTTGATGTTGAACAGTGTTGTGTGTTCAATAACATACAAGCAGTGGCGGCCGGTCAATGTGTCATTGGATCAATGCACCCCTTGTATATGCAGGGGCGGTTATATTTCATGAAATTATATTCAAACATAACATTTAGACCAATCATTCATTATAAATTCTTCATGTTTTTGTTGTCTATAATAAATATTTTAGAAAAAAATATTTTATTTTATTTTAGACAATAAAAACATTGATCAAATTCCACATTGACCGGCCGCCACTGCATACAAGTATTGAACAATATATTTTTCAAATACCTTATCTAAGTCAAATTATTTATTTTTACAAACATTTTAAAATAATACAGTTGATGGCGTATATGGTCAATGCGACACCATGTTGGAGTACTAACGGAAGCGTGATGCCAAAAAACATTTCAACGATATCTTATAATGGTTCCATTAGTGGTGAAGTGAACCAAGTGTTATTTTAGAAAAAACAATTAGTTGCGTTGCTATATTCTGCACGTCTTAAAGTATCGTAAAAGTGAAGTAACCTCATTTAATACACATTACAACAGTGTTATCTCCGTAAAATGAAAATTTGTAATCCACCAAAACACCAAGTAAAGACGTGATTATACTTTAAAGTCCAAAAAAAAGTTTTACCATTCTACTAGTTCAATTCACCTCTAGAAGACTCAATTATTTTTATGTTTTTAAATACCCATGCATAATATATTAGATTCGAAATTTAAAAATCGTATTATTTAAAAAAAAAAAAGCAAATAAGTATGTTATCTCTATGAAAACTTGAATATTTTGCTGTAAATAATTAAAAAATACGATGGCAAGATCTATTATTGATTATTTGAACTTTCTCGAATTTTTCGTTTGTTATGTATTTAAAAGAAATAAAAAGATTTTGATAATGACAAAAAGTTACTCCCGTCGCTAAGAAAAACTTGCGAGACGTTTTGTTTGTGGCAGCGGTGACGATATTTCAAACGGAGAGTTCTCTGAAATAAACTTTAGATGTAGGTATATTAATAACCTAATTTAGATAAAATTGATAATTGATTTAAGTTCTTATCGTAATATAGCGCCGATACACATGAAGTTGTAATCTTCATAAAATTTACAGGTCCGTATTACAGGGACGAATTATCCCATAAGCGCATTAACGGTAAGGGTGCACCATAAGCAATTCACCTAAATTCATCCTTCGTGACGTCTAGTAGGAAATCTATCAACTTTCATACAAAAGCTTTAACCTTTTGACGCGAACTAGCGCCAGAGAATTCTATAAATTTTGCGATCGTTGTCTATGAATTTTTTATACAAAAGGTATCTGTCAAACTGACGTTTAATCGGAGATACGATTAATGTCTGTTTGGCAGATGAAAGTAACTTCGCTAGCTTAGACATGAAAGTGCATTTGTATCGACATGAAATAAAATGCACACAAATGCATGGTAAATATTCCTTACAAGATGTGTGTTCACCGTCGTTGGCTTCGAATCCCAGTACAGTCTTATAAATTGATTTATGAATTTCTGTTCGTAGGCATGGATGTGTGTTGTCTTAAAATCCTCTCTCCCACCCATACTATCCTATGAACGAGGCGTATCGAAAGCGATTAGCTAACCACTAATCCTGTTCTAGCCCTATCTTTCTATTCCTACTCTCTTTGGAAAAAGAGAGGTTGAACAACTGAGTAACAAACAGTTCTTGTAGAAACACTTCAATTGAGATAAACTCCATTAGGAGTCCATATGCTCCACATTGGAAGCGGACATTCTAAAGAAAAATCACATGGGGAAAGAATGCTAGTCTTTTTCATTTTATTCTTCCAGACGTCCTATCTGCAGACAAGTAGCAATTGCCACGGACAATAAAAATATTTTTTATTTTAACAAATTGCATTGCTTACTATCAATTTTATTTAGTAAGATACCTATTGTAAACTGATTTTTGTTTAGAGCAGAAAAGGAATTTGAGAACAATTTTAAGGTCATGGTTTTAATAACCTTGTATGTATCCTCTTAAATGTTTAAAAAATCTGCAATTGCTGAGCACACTTCATTTGGTCCTCTCCCCAATTCAGTTTCATGTCAGTAATTTAGGTAGGTAGGTAAAATAAAATAAAAACATCAGTGGGTGTAAAAAAATGTTTATTTCCAAAAATCCGGCAATTCGATCATGTTTATCTAGAAGAATTGCCAAAGAAAACACTAACTAAACAAAAATACTGAGTCACCAATGAATAAGGAGTTCATTAAACAACTTAATAGTATCGAAAAGGTTTTAATGTATAAAGCAATGTTTATTAATCATAAAAGTAAACACCATTACAGGGCAAATTTTACTTTTGGGGGGCACTTTTTACCTTGCCAATCACTCATGATTGGCAAAGGCAGTTATTCAAAATGGATAACGGATGACAACACAGACATGTTGCATGTAACAAAGTTTAAAAACCTTCAATAATAATCTGATAATAAGTGTTTAATTTCTACAAATATTACTTTATACCAGAGCTGTGGAGTCGTGTAAAAAAAAAGACGACTCCGACTCCAGCTTAAAAATAATTAACGACTGACTCTGAGAAATTTTTCAACAATTTCATTTTAACATATATATATGTATACCATCAGATCATCTTTAGTCAGCCAAGCATTCAATGTCAACACTTTGGACTATTTTGTTTGAATACACACAATTTTTCACGACTTCGGCTCTGGCCAAAATACCGCGACTCCTACTCCACAGCCCTGCTTTATACGTAGTTGTTAGCTATTTCGACGTATGACTTCATCAGAAGTGTGTTTAAACTTACATACACTCAGCTATATATTATATCTACTGGCTAAGAAGTGATAAACAATATATTCTGTCAATCAACATCCTGATTTGTATTGCAAATTATAGTATTTGAGTTTATCCTTTATTATGAGTATGTTATTATTATATTAGATATATGAACGAATATGAGCAAGATCTTTTATCCATGACCAGTCCCCATGTGGACATATCAACAGAAGAAGATTGTTTTTTTAACTTCCTCTCGTAAAAAGAAACTTAAATTAACCTAATATTACTAACCGCATTTAAGTCAACAAAACTTTTTGTATGATTTAAACCTGACCATTCCTGTAAAATACGGGGCGATTTAGATTCTTATGGGGATTCGTTGGGCCCTGTTTAAAATACTGTGTAGGTATTATTACTATGTACTGGGACTCGAACCTATAAAAACCAATAGACTGGAGTGAACTAGAATGACGGACATATTGAATTACACTAAGAGACTTAGGTTAGGACAGGCATATCAAAATATCTTGCCGGTTCACGAATTTTCATACCCCGTTGAATACGACTATCAGCAAGCTCCGGAAGAAATGCATATCTATAAAAAAATGACAAACGTGGTATGGCTGTTAATTCAAAGTCCGGATCAGGATATAATCTAATAATTTCTAATCCACTATCTGCATAAATGATCAGGTCACAAAAGTCTTTTTTGGCAATATACAATTGGCCTTGTATTTGAAACCAATAATTGTGGGTTTTTTTGAGATGGTGCTTACAATCAACAATATTGACGCAGATATTTTCTTCAAGAGCAGCATCATAAATTGTTTTTTTACCTATAGAGGGCAGACTTTCACCTCAATCAATCTATTATCTCCAACTAAACCATCTGGACTCTAAAAATGAGAAATCTTTCCTGATGAAAAGACCGCAACGGACGACGTTTACACTATTTATTTGCTCATACAAATCGATAGCAGTCTGTTCATTTTGTCTACCATATATAATTTCTTTTGTTACAATTTCTCTTTCAAGAATTAGGTTTTTTACTGTATTATGCCAGTGTGGAGTCTCGCATTTTATAAATGATTCCGAACTTTGATGCCGTCAGTCTTTTCTGCCGTGCTTCTATCCAGTGAGGATTATCAGCTTGTCCGACGGTTGCCAGTTGTAACTGCATGCACTTTTCATCAGAAATAGCATCAGCTTGTAGGCTTTCCAAAATATTGTCCATCATTTCTTGCAGTTCTGTAGGAGAGACGTCGGGTTCGGCAGCATTAGGGCCATATTCACAGTCCGATTCAGAAATTAGTCTCCAATGGAAAGCTCTTCATACGGGATAATTTCGTTTTCCAAATCTAAGTCGTTCGGTAAAATGCCTGAACATTGAATTTCTTAATTTTCACGTTTTCGATCTCTCGCCATTGCAGCGGCTGCCCATAACTTCTTGATAAATTTAGAACGTTTATTCTTACGACAACACTTCTTCGACAAAGATGAAGGAAGAGTATCTTTTATATCCATGTTTATTGACAGTGCCAAAATTACGTCGGAATGTCGGAAACGCGGTCTAAACGTGATGGGTGAAAGCTTAAATTATTAATAAATAAGTAGGTATGTTGTATTCTAAATGATAGACACAGCACAAGTTATTATTGTGCATATAGTGAAAAATAAGCTAGAAAAAAGAAATTTTATATCTTATAAAATAGGTTATAACGTCGATACAAACAATGATAGCGTCTAAAGATGATGGCTGAAATCTTTAATTTATTATAAATAATATAAAGTGAGTATTTAGTATTCTAAATGATAGACACAGTTGCTATTATAGTGCATAAAATATAAAAATAAGATAGAAAAAGAACATTTTATACCATAACAAACAAACTGTCAAAAATAAAATAGGTTATAATGTCGATTCAATCAATGAAAGAGGGAATAGGTCTAGATATCGTAGTATGTGTGTATCTTGTGTACCTATACGAGCCTTACAACTACATACATTTATTCCTGCCGACGCAAACAAAAACTGCGGAATAATATACGTTCATCATTTCAAACATATTTTGCAAAACAACCCAAGCAGCGACAGCTACCTATTATGAGACATATTAAAATGATCAATTGTGCATTTATTTTCAGACTCTGAAGAAAATTAACGAAAGCTCATAAAATTATAAAATTTACACCAACGATAAAAAAATGAATAATTTATAAAACTATATTCGTTTTTTTGTCTTTTGTGACTATATTTACTAAAAAACATCGTGTAAAATAGTTTTGACATTAACCGTTTTCAAATCCAAATAAAGTACTAATTACGTATTAAATCAAACGTTTATTGAATATCATATTCAAGATTAGTGCTTGAACTATCTTTAGGTTTTTAAATCAGTGATAAAAAACCAGCCGTTAACTTTTTTCTAGGTAAAAACGAAAGCCCTTTTGATTTTTTTTTTTTTAAATAATGATGTTAATCCTCAATTAAAAAATATAAAAATATTTTTCTAGCTATCCTTAAGTTTATTACTACGAATATAAATACTTTTTACAGTGTAATTTGGGAACAACTTTAGCGTGACCCTTACCCTTAACGCGTACTTGGGCCTCAAAAATACCATATTGCGACCCGAGTACTACAAGGTTCTATGTAAATTTTTTTGACGAAATAGAAGTAACAATGCGACAGTCTTCCAAGTACCATTAATTATTGATATACATTGTTATTTTTGATTCGAAAATTTTTCATATATAACCTTGTAGTACTCGGGTCGCAGTATATATTATATTATATAACTTGCGTATGTTTAGTTCATTTATAAAGTTTGTAGAATTTCTTACTGTTGAATTAAAAACGTATTTAATATATATATATACTTTCCTTGGAAAGCCGTTGATATAAATAATAAGAGTATTTGAGGGGCTCATAAGATAAACGGCCCAAGCCCATAAGCAGTGTTTTGAGTGAAAAAAAATAAGCATGTTTAACGAACTCAAATCAAACAACATAATTTCTCTATTTATAAAAGACTATATACAGTGGAACCTCTCATAACGAGTTTAATTCGTTCCAGAGTTTTACTCGTTATGTGAAACACTCGTTATGCGAAACAATTTTTCCCATATAAAACAATGTAAAATACAATAATGCGTTCCATGCCGAAATTCAAAAAAATATTTTTTCTCCTCACTCGTTATGCGAAATTTCGCTCGTTAAAGGAGCATTTTTCCTAAAATTTGTTTTGCTCGTTATGCGAGTTACTCGTTATAAGAAGTTCTCGTTATGAGAGGTTCCACAGTATATTGAAGATTTTAAATTTTCACTCTTTCAAATCGGAAAGTTTTGTGAGATCTGTCGATGTTGTCAATCGTACAAGAAATACCAAAGCCACGAAGGTCATTTATTGAACAACAGAAAAAGACCTAACTGCACATGGGCTTGTATAACATGTTCTGTAAGTGGAAAGCTTATTTAGGCTATTTTTTCAAAATTGAAATGGTTATTGGAGAATTTAAAAAAAATGAAAAATGTGGATTGTGTTTTGAGCCCCTCATTTGTGGTAATAGATGGCTAATAGTTTATTTTTATTTATATACGTTATATCAGCGATTTACAACATGGGAGTTGCGAACAGCCTAAAATATGTATTTACTCTTAGAAACATGTCTTTATTACTATAAGAAATATAGGATGGGGAGGTGCGAAGGTATTTTTTTTGAAAGTGAGGCGTAGCAACATAGAGTTTGGAAACCTCTGCGTTATATGGCAATATCTGATATATTTTCCACGCATTTTTGATATCCGAAAAATAGGGTCACCAAATTATATTTCACCTAGGGCGTCCCAAGTGCTAAATCCGCCACTGGGTTAGTAGATTAACTTATCAAGACGATAAAAAATCTTATTTCGGTTTCATAATTGTGAGACATGAATGTGTGTACACTTGATTCAGAAATATGAAATAACTGTGCAATGCTTATTTGTCTTTCATTTAAATATTTGATGTTAGTTCCTACCTATTTGGGTTCAAAAAACTACTTATCTCGATTTTCTTCTCCGTACTTTGATAACGCTTAGAAGTTAGGCCATTTTAAAGAAGTGTAGTATTTTTTTAAAGTAAAGTGTGTAACTTTTCATAAAAATCGAAAATTCGTTTGTAGAAATTCATTACAAAATATATAAAAGTAAATTTCTTATTCTACATGCTGAAGTGAATTTTTTAGTTTATAATATTTTAAGTGGGATGGTTTCTGAAGATTTTTTTAAATTTTGCAGTACCACAGTCTTGATAAACAACCAAATTATTATCCTTCAATTTATTAGGTTTTCAATGATTAGGAATTAAACCAATACTTACTTACGTGAAAGATGCATTAAGTTTTTAGTTGAGTACAAAATAAGTTTATTTTTGTTAGGTACTAAAGTTTACTTCAGGTCCATATAACTTAGTATCATCCATGATTTTCAAATTGAACCGATACAGTATGTATAATGTAAAAAGGGTGGCTTGTCAGGCAAAGCAGTATTTTACGTAGCACAGTGATCTCCAATCTCAAGTGTGCATGCTACTTATGAAATCTCAAATTCTCTACTATAATACTTGCCTGTGCCTCAGATTGTATCGAAGAACGATGAGGAATTCAATATATTGCATACGATAAATTTAATGTGAAATACATTTACTCTACAGGTATGTGCTCATCTATTTCACACCTGAAGAACATTTAAATGCATTTGGATGTGTGTATCATAACCCACTTTACACTCTTTTTTACACGG
>CM062825.1:6834832-6894065 GCA_031772345.1 Himalopsyche anomala
TTGATACGTTCCACAAAATTAAAAACCTCGGTAGAAGGATTTCGTAGAGTAGTACGTAAAAATATTGCCTTGTTATTTATGTAACTTTTTATCTTATAGTAACTGAGTAAATATATCTGTTATATAATTGTTATGATGAAAAAAGCAACAATAGCCGCAAAAATATCTCTCAATACATTTTTGAATGTCGGAACCCTTGAAATGATTAACTATTACAAAACGATTCAGATTTAATGGGTTAATTTAAACTGATAATACATTACGCAACGTTTTGCTTATGATAAAAAAATGAACGCCTCGATTCCCACATGAATAATTCATTATTTTTTTTATTTTAACCACACATTATTAACGAACGCATTTGCAATATTACGCGCATAATAATATTGACCCTTAGAGCCCTGCACGGATAACGTAATATACGGCGTTAACAAAATGCTTTTTTTTATGTTTATTTGTAATAGCAAAAGTGTACTGATTTTATTTAAATAACATAATATTTTATAATGATTAGATTGAAGTTTTAACAACAACAAAAAAAATCTTCCCTGGGAAACAATTTTTTTCTTTATTTTTGATTTAGTATTGAAAGACTTTTCGATTTCGACTCATTCTTAAAACGTAAGGAATTATTTTTATAAGGGCATATATCTTAAGTGGTATTTAAAATGGTGAAAAAAATATTCGATACAATGGTTGGAACTTGTTAGTGTGAAAATATAGCGCCGATAAAACACCGATCTGCGAGTAATAACTTGAAATTTAAAAGAAAAATGGCAACCACTGGTCTTAAAATTATTTTCCCGTAATATCATCACAAATGTTTTTCAAAATGAAAAATCTATTTATTTGTTCATCTCGGTCTTATTATGCTTTTTATTAGATGTAAATGAGCAGCTATTCAAAAACTATTTTAGGCATCCGTTCCTGAAGGGTTAATCAATTATTGAATGATAAAATCACGATAATTATAAAATACAATCTTTTACACGCTCGTTACACGTGTATCCGCAAATGGACGTCGAAATAAAGTTACTTTCGTCTCTAGTATGTAGTGATTGATGTTGGGCATAGTAATGTATATGATATGATAACATTGCTTGACTGATCGAGTTTTTGGTGTCGTTCCAAACTTTCTATGAACTGTCATTTTTTTTGTTATTGGACATCTTGCTACGAAAAAAAAATCAAGTTCAAGAAAGAAAAACACACACTTTCTAAAAAATCTATTTATTACATCATTTTTGATATTTTGCCACAAAACGTTTGAGGTATCAACAATTTTATCTGTACATGAGATTACACTAGGTCAAAAATGCCAGTTTTTCCCTATGGTTGTCAAAAGCTTCTATAGAAGAATATGGATAGGACAGGACTAGTGGTTAGCTAATCGCTCTCGTTACACCCTGTTTTAGAATAAGATGGAAGAGAGAAATGGATTCAAGAACGTCAAATACACTAACGCCCTCGAACAGAAATTCATAAATCGATTGAAAAATCAATTCATAAAACTGGCTGTTCTGGGATATACTATACGATTTATTAAAGAGTGCATACATACATTCTTTGAATAAATTATGGATTTTTACAAAGTCTGATGACGATTGTGCCACGTACAGATTTCGGTAGCGGCAGCCTTTTTCTCAAAACACAAACAACTCGATTTTAAGGTTCAGATTTAGAACTACAAAATGTTGCTTGGTATTCAAAAATCTCAAATAAAGGTAAACATTTCCCATCACTATAATAAACTGTGACAAGTCAAAAATTATTTTGCGCATCTCGGTTATCTTCAAAATAAAAAAAAATGATTTTTATTTTTAAATTTTAAGGAAAAACACTGACCCGAAATACGTTTTTACAAATGTCAGGCTTTAATTAATTAAAAAAATAAACTACTTTAATATTTACCCCGTTGATGTTTAGATATCAATTTGCTTACAAAATTATATTTTAAATTAGTTTTGAATATTTTTTTTACATAAAATACCGACACATTCGAAGTTTAATTTGCTTTTTTTTTAAAGGTTAACAAGGACAAGTTTTAGCCACACAAATCACAGACAACCGAACACTAAACGAATATTTGCATAATTGAATTTTTTTGTTACGTCTAGTTAGTATACATATTATTACCTAACTCCATTATTTTTAACTGCTTAAATTTTCCATAATTCGTGTTATATAAAATACCGCGAGTTGTGTCATATCAGTAATATACGAGGGTGTTACTTTTGATTCGATTGTAATACATACCTAACTATTTGTTAACCGGAAAAGAATTTTACACTACTGGCAATACCTATTTCCATTATCTCTTTGTCTGATGTTGATAATAAATAATTGAACACGTAAAGGTATTTTAAGAACATACATAATATCTAAGATTCAAAAAAAGAACCTTCATCGTCACTTAGTAAATTGCTCGAGTTCCATTGTTTATTTTCATTTAAAATTTCAATCGATGAGTATGAAATGTTCAATTAACGGATCATGTTTTTCGTTTTTTAAACGAACAGCTGGTTCTTATAAAAATAAATTAGCATATTTGTAGCTGTAATGTGTGAGGATAAAATTACAAAAAATACACATATCTTTCTGTTCCGGACGTTGACCTTGCGTTACCTGACCCGGGTGTTACACTAATTTTATTCGGGTAGCCATGGTTCTCTGTCTAATTATTACTTTGTCAAGATGCTAGTCATCTTATAAAATGATATTCTTAATTAGTAATTGTGTAAAAATCTATTTATTTTTCAGTCGATAGATGTTTAGGTTAGGTGATGATGGCTCAATTATACGCAGTGCCGGAATTCGAATTGAACCGCCATTATATTCTATAAACCCAAACGATTTTCTGTCGAAGCTTTATTTCAAATCACTTTTTTGTTAGTTCGCGAATTCTTATCAAAACAACTAAGGATGGTTTTGGTGCATTGATATTTTTTTCTTTAGGTTGACAGTAAACTAATACAATTTTCTCATTCTTAGTTCCGGAAAGAAATATTTTTTTGGCAAACATCCAACAAATAACTTACGCGGGATTATTATTATAGAGCCCGAAACTAAATTTATCATTTTTTTTTCAAATACCGCAAAACTGTTTTCTTTTGTTGTTGTATACTCAAAAGGCGTTTTTTTTATTTAGTTTTCCAAGGTATGTTGTTTTTGGTGGACAAATGGTTTTTTTAAAGTCATTTTTTTTGGGTGCTTTCAGCTTATATTCGTTTATAGAAATATTATATTTTTTATACGCTGGCTATGTCATATTGCTACAAGAAAGCAACAGTTAGATAAAATGAAAAAATACGGTTTTTAACGCAAGTATGCCAATCGATTGCTGAAAAGTAAACCTACATAATGAAACACTAAGATATTTTAATTAAAAACAAATGGCGTATTTAATTAAAATAAATATTTTACTTGAATTGATATTACCATGTAACTTCAAAGCATCAGTAGGATTAGTAAAACAACTAGATACAGATAATAGACTAAATAAAACCTATTGCTGTTCTTTATCATAAACTGCAAAAGAAACTAAATAAAACCAAAATTACCTTACAGTTTAATGATCTCGAAATATTGCTTTCAGGTAGTGATATGTTATTGTTCTAAACAAGTACTACTCAAACGTTTGCTGTGTGCGGATCGATATATATTTTCATTGCACCTAGTGATCAGTTATATTTGGCGTTTCACATACTCTTTGACAATAGCGTGGATCGGGTCAAAATATATATGTACATGCATTTACATACTTATTTGACTGTAGACCGTCGTTTGAGTAGCACTTCTCTAAACGCTCGTCCTGTAAACGCAAGACAATGCTAACTAGCAAACTTAAGCTAAAACCAATACATCTTACATATAATTAATCTATAATACCAATATTTGATGTTGGCTTGTCTTTTTTTCACCTCTGATCAGAGTCCTCGTCTAATTTTTGAACATATATTAGTCCGTAGCGAGGCCCTTTGGCTCCTAAAGCAGTGGGTAAAACTTTGCACCGAAATTTCGGTATTTTGTATTTTTCAAAAAATATTTTGGCATCGTTTCGGCGCCTCTTATGCTCCTTTAGCGTCTCGGCGCCCAGGGCGATCGCTTTATTCGCCAGCCTCTAACTACGGCCCTGGTCTGTAGAGTAGATAAAGATTTAATTTACAATAATGATTTCTGCCAATTAAGGACTCGGTAAATATAAATTGTTAAGTTAACCGGCTGCTTTGCAAAGTTAACTATCATTAAACATCTCGGTAGGGTTAGGTCAATAGAAAAAAACTACGTTATTATAAGAAAACTATATTTCAAGTTTTGGTAAAACCACTCGACTTTGGAAAGGAAAAAGGATGTAACCCACACATCAAATTTTACAGGAGGCGCTAAAAACGTGGTTTGATGATTTTGTGACATATGGAAATTATGAATTATACACAACCTTGAAGTGCACGGAGACTTCTAAACTGGTGTTTAATTGACACAACCTAATATTAATTAAAGAAATTGTCTCGGAAAAACCTTTATTTCAGTGTTTTTTTCTTGGTTTAAATTTTGTACAAGGTCATCTTTTTCTAACTTAAAAGCTAAGTTTAGATACTTATTCGGCATTTTCAGCTTCCATCCTTTTGATAGAATGTGTGTCAAGTTGTATACATTGTGATTATCGAACAAAAAGATGTTTTGAAAAATTGAGAGTTACGTCCTTTTTTCTTTCCATAGTCGATATGTATTCCATCAGATCATCTTTAGTCACCCAGGCATGAAATGTCAACACCTTGGCCTATTTTGTTTGAATACACATCATTAAAAATATTTTTCAAAATAAATCGAGCCGTTCATTTTTTACGACTCCGACTCCGGCCAAAATATCGCGACTCCGCGACTCCACAGCCCTGGTTAAAACTAATCTAACGATGTTTACTAGCAACGCATCTCTCTAAATGTCAGTGAAATCAAAGAAGGACGCGATTTTTTATTGTATGTATTCTCCACGTCGCCCAAGTTCGTCACTGACCATTTTGGGTATACCCACAAAGCGTTCGTCGACCGTCCTTGCAGAATGCAATCCTGTATAAATTATTTCACGTTTACCGCAATATCGTTTTGTTTGCTTTTTATTACATCTCGTTTTGTGTTGTTATGTACGCACTCTTTGCCGCGAACAATGGCGCCATTGTTTCTCCTCTTTATTCTCGCGATATAAAATATTAGGCACAGCCGAAAGGAGAAGGGAGGAGCAGAGTGTATCGCAATAACTGAAATTGCAGCTTCTCGAAATTTATCTTACGTCACGACTGTCTGTTTTTGAGACGGAAGCGGATGCCATCGCATTATCATACTATTCTTCATTTGAAAATTATTAAATGGCGGAGTGCTAATTTGGCAGAACACCGTACCGGGGAGAAGCTCTCTGTATGTTTCCCAATCCAGTAGCAACACGTATTATACATGTGCCTAAATTATATTTAAAAAACACAACACGAGATATTTTGTTTTGACTTATTCACCGTATTAAACTCTGTGTTACCTAATGACATAATGATTATCAAATATCATTTCCAGTAAAGTATACTGGAATTCGTTCAAGGCTATTCCGTTAAATCAATTCGGTGGTTATAAATGCGGGCTACACGTAGGGTTGCCGACTGTCCCGGATTGGCCGGGATTGTCACGGAATTGGAAGCTCTTTCCCGGATCCCGGATGAGTACTAAATTGTCCCGGAAATTTTGAGCGAATTGAGGATTTCAAATTCCTCGGTGAGCTAAAAAATAAAAAAGAAAAACGTGTTTCGGAGACAATCTGGGAAAAAAGTATAGCGAATTGAGGATTTCAAATTCCCCGGTGAGCTAAAAAAAAAAAGAGTTTCGGAGACAGTCTAGATTAAAAGTATAGCGAATTGAAAAATTCAAATTCCTCGGTGAGCTAAAAAATAAAAAAGAAAAACGTGTTTCGGAGATCCGATATGCTGGTATTTTGGGCGATTCGGTAAATTCCTGGGTTTTTGGATTCGAAAGTCAGCAAATCGGACAAACGTCCCGGATTCACTTGCAAGAAATCTGGCAACCTGCGGCATGCTGTCATTCTGCGGCACGGCGATTAATTCTTCCATTCTTAAAAAACTTTTTAACGCACAAGTACGTTAAGTCGTTTTCAGCTATTCTACCCTGTCATTTAACATCATCACGCACATTCCCCGAAAATTTTATCAGTATTCTGTAGTTACGGACACCTTTACTATGTTAAATTTAGATTTAGATTCTAAATCTTGAAGGTAATTGATGAGACTTCAATATCAAATATGAATCGTTAAACTTGTGTACATTTCCATACATTTTGACACTAACGACCTGGGTTTCACGTTTCGGGATCTTCAGACGTTCAAGTACACATATTAACTTGAACTGAGTGATAGTAGATAGTTTTTATCGCGTAAATATAGTAATGATTAGGAAAACATATTATCACTAAGTTTAAAAGTTACAGTAAAACCCCCATTTACACTTTAGTCGGGACCGTGTAATTGGGGGTGTGAATCTCATACAAAATTAGGGATTTGGTTTTTTCCCGCGAAAAACTAAGATTTCCCTTAGTTAAGCAATAAAAAAACTATGTACGAAATATTTAGTTTTTGTAGTTAGATAAAATGCTAGGAGCGTTTTTTACATTGTAGCGAAAATCCAAATATTGCTAGATACATTCAATCCTAATTGGGAAAGTAACCGCGTAAACAATTACATCTGTTGGTTTTTGAAATTACATGCGATCATTAATTATTAAAAATCAATTCGAATGACCACATGTAATTTTTGTTTAAGCCATTATTTTTTAAATTAAGATTGAATATCAAATCGATTCGGATCGTCATCATTAACTTTTAAACATAATGACAATATTTTCTCTCAATCATTTTTTACATTTGCACGATAAAAACTTTTTACTATACATCAGCTTAACCCTCCAGAAACGAGAGCTTTTTTTCGATAAAAAAAATATTTTTTAAGTCATATTGAAGTCACGGATAACTTTTATTCCTAACAAAAATTAAAAAAAAAAAACGCAAGGTCGTTGTATAGAAACCCCGCATGGCTATACGGTCATGCTCATCCTTTTATTGCTGTGTAATATTGTGTTCGGCCAGTAGTAAGGACGAGCGTGACCGTATTGGACACGCAATCATTTGGAGTTGAAATATAGCTAAACGTGAATTTTTTTTAAATATATACAATTCGACCTCTTTAGATCAACATAATTCCAATACAAATATATTAGCAAAAGAACTGTAAATAATTTGATTTTTTGATAAAAAAAATAACTAACAGTTTCAAAAAGTCCATTATAAAAAAACGGAAATTCAAAAGATCGCATGTGCTTTTTGTGGCCGTTTCTGTCCCCACGGCTGATGGCTAACTGAAGTCCGTACCCTTCTTAACCAAATATGAGTGAAAGCAACGATATTCAGGTAGAACAAGGATGAATAGTGGGATCAATAGACAACGGTTTTTACTGTGACCATATGGTTACGCTCGTCATTGGAGGGTTAATTTCATCTGTGCACTTGAACACCGGGTCGTTAGTGACAAAACGTATGAAAATATTCTAAATTTAATCTTACCTTATATGTCAATCAGAAAATTTGATTTGATGATCATGGTAGCGAAGTGCCCAGTGATGAATTAAATGGTTTGAAAGTCTAAAAGGAAATCAAGATAAATTATAATTATTCATCATTGTTTCTCTCCGTTCTTTTTTTTGCCAACATATTCCAATGCCACTAAAAACAATATAACATAGCATCTGGCTCGCCTTCCTACAGCTGCATATGGTTAGTTGATTTAAGTCAAATTGTAATCACATATCTTGCCCATCTCCATTTCCCTCGACACTGCCGATTGCATAACTAATTACATATTCGATTTCAGATTAATAAGTGTGCATGCGATAACCGCAAAATCATTTGATTTCGTTGCGATAATTAATCAATCACGGGCAATCGAGTAATCGTATGTGATTGCAAGCACATTTATTTACTTATTCCTTATGAAAGACCAACGCCTGGTTGCACAAACGATGTGAGCCGCCACACACTCGTCAATTCCTATAATTAACGCAACAAAGTGTTCTTCTTACTCTATTTATTGGTAGTCTCATCTCATTGCATTGCATACTATTTCGTTGTCCGTTTGTTACATGTTTGCTGAGAGTATCACTGTATCAGACTACATGACACGCTATTCCTGTACTTAGACAAGCCAATGCGTATTGTGTGTTTTTTCTTATTTTATACCCCCTGCTTGAGCGATAACATAGCGCGGGTGCAAAGACATTAATTTCTTTTGAAATTATTTGACACGTCACGTCTGAGAAATGTTTGAAAATTGTCATCATAAATTAACTTATCATTGATCCTTTGATAACAGTGGTTTATTTAAAATTGCAATAGTTTATGCATATCGACTGTGGAAAGGAAAAAGGACGTAACCCTCAGTTTTTTCAAAACAGGTTTTTTTCGATAATCACAATGTATCAAACTTATTTATTGATTTGGCATTTACTTGTAGAACTCCATTTTAATAGGGTAAAATATCAAGGTATTTCAGTTCTACAGTTTTTTAAAAAGTTAAAGGTTGATAGCTATTTCGGCTTACGCCATCGTCAGAACTATGCTTTAAACGTACATTTACTTGGCTATATATACTGTCTAAGAAGAGATACACAATGCATCATATTATTCACTCTAACATACTTATTCAAATTCTAATTACAATATTGCACTTATTAACTGTGATTTTAGTGTTACAAAGAAAGATAAGCAGTCTGGGTTTTTAAAAACATTAATTAGAATACTTTAAACTGATATTTATTATTAATTATGCTACATTAAATTTATTAACTATGGCTTAAGTGATTTGAAAAATAATAAGCAATGTGGGATTTTCCACAGGTAAATTAGGAAAAATATATTGATATTTATTATTGATTACATTAAGGGTTTTAACAACCCTTAAACCCTTAATGTAATCAATAATAAATATCAATATATTTTTCCTAATTTACCTGTGGAAAATCCCACATTGCTTATTATTTTTCAAATCACTTAAGCCATAGTTAATAAATTTAATGTAGCATAATTAATAATAAATATCAGTTTAAAGTATTCTAATTAATGTTTTTAAAAACCCAGACTGCTTATCTTTCTTTGTAACACTAAAATCACAGTTAATAAGTGCAATATTGTAATTAGAATTTGAATAAGTATGTTAGAGTGAATAATATGATGCATTGTGTATCTCTTCTTAGACAGTATATATAGCCAAGTAAATGTACGTTTAAAGCATAGTTCTGACGATGGCGTAAGCCGAACTAGCTATCAACCTTTAGCTTTTTAAAAAACTGTAGAACTGAAATACCTTGATATTTTACCGTATCAAACTTATACACGTTCTATCAAAAGGATGCAAGCAGCAAATGCCGAATTAGTATCTAAATTTAGCTTTTAAGTTTGAAAAAGATGACCTTGTAAAAAATTAAAACGAAGAAAAAAGGCTGAAATAGAAGTTTTTCCTAGACAATTTCTTTAATTAATATTAGATTATGTCAATTAAACACCAGTTTAGAAGTCTACGTGCACTTCGAGGTTGTGTATAATTTATAATTTGCATGTGTCCCAAAATCATCAAAACATGTTTTTGCGTCTACTGTAAAATGTGTGGGTTACATCCTTTTTCCTTTCCACAGTCGAGATGTATACAGCTGTGTGCTGCCAAAATGTTAGCAACATGCTCGGTGAACCTGAGAGATATTCGCGGTGTTCTAGATATGGATTTTTTTTTATCACTCTTATAGGTGATTTGCAATATTTATGAAATCAATCGAATGTCAGTTACTTGACGCGTTCAATGTGCATTTTATAATGCTGATTTTATAATATTATTCTGCTTCGCAAATTTTGGGAATGCGTAACATTTTTATGCTTTTATTATTGAAAAATATATATTTAAATAATATCTTTTAGTATGCATCCAAAATAAATGTATTTTACGAGAAATTTCCAAATGCAATATGTTTCATAATACATATAAACTATCTACAGCAATTGGTTTTGTAAAATTTAATAAAGGGCTCGAGCGAGCCCTTTGTATGTGTATAATACAAATTCTATTGTTCATTAATAATACGTGTAATGTAATATTTAAGTTGATTACAAATCAGAATAAATAAGTATTCCGAGAAACCAGAGTGTATTTATTTCTAACGAACTGCTTGTATCTGATTAATTATCCATAATTAATGTTTGTCGTTAGTGCGGGCTTCTTACTGTGATTTTTTTCGGGTATAAAATCGTGTTTTTTAATTAAATATATTCTTTCCATAAATATAACACTTTCAAAGTTTCACGTTCTTTACAATACGTCGCGAAATAAATTGTCGAAGTATGTTGCCATTAGGGCTTATACAAAAACCGACTTTTAAAAAAACCGGTTGTCCAATGTAAATATTGTTCGAAAACAGGTTTTCGAAATTTTAGAAAAAATAGATTCAATTAAAATAACGAGAAAAAGTTCAATATTTTTATGTTGTTACATAATAATGCACAACAATACATTATTTGGTGTTACTCTTCAGAAAATGTGATTTAAGAAAACACAAAGCGTCCACTGATAAGTTTTGTAACAAAATTTCCTGATATCGAAAATACCCTTTCGCTGGGTAATGATGTGGGGCATATGGTATTTAATCCATCAAATAAAAGATCCAAACTTTCTGTCCTTATGTTTATAGTCTCGTTTATGAAAAATTTGGCACAACCGGTTACAATGTTGAAAAACCGGTTTTCGAATGTCACAAATTTCGCCAAAAAACCGGTTTTTGAAAACCGACAAGCCCTAGTTGCCATGTTGATGATTGGTTGAATTGACGTTTACTAGATGGAGAAGCTCCATTGTATAATACATATATATATTTTGACATTATTGGTATCCTGTTGTACCGGGATACCATTATACAAAGATATACAAATGAGTATTTTTCCTTTTAGGGCATGACTATGGTATGTGATTTATCTCAATGAACTAACCTACTTTTCTTATCATGCACCTTAGCGATACTTTTATATTATCGTCTATTACTCATCAAACCATTGGGAAGTCTTCATGAATAGCGAATAAAACTGTGTCAAGGACTCTTACTCCGATATCCTTTTATTTTTTATTTATTTTTAAAATTCACGTACTTGGCATAATTTACGTTTTTGCGATAGCCACCAGCTGCGGCATGTTTTCCGTTTATGGTGTTCTCATTGTCATAGAATATTAAGAATAATACTATAATATCGGAAACGATTATTTTATTCAAGGATTTTTTGAAGAAACCAAATTTAAACTGTAAATTTTGCTTCAAAGTCTTCTAAATGTAATAAAACTTTATTTCGTAAAAGTTTTTCATACCCCCAGATTTTTAATATATATATTTGTGGTGAATTTAAACCGTCTCTTAATCACCTCTTGAAAGAATGGTAACATAATGAGAAACGTTTTACATCCATCCATTTTACCTTTCTTTGTTTTATTATTATTCGATACACTTTGCTACTTACTGAAAAGAAAGTTTGAGGGCTCAGAAAATATTAAAGTTTTGCAAAAATCTCCTCTTGTAAGATCCTCAATTTTTCCATGATATAATCAAACAAGAAACTTATCTTTCGATTTGATGTAAAGAAGGAAACCTTTACACAAAATATAATTTGTCGTCAGATGACTTCGCTAATCAGTATTCTTATTGATTGAATTAGCATGTACTTGGTAGAAATCCATTGCAATACCGTAAAAATATCTAAGTATTAAGTTCTAATTTTTTTTTATAAAAAAATAGTTTAGGGCTATTTTGGCGTGCGCCATCATCAGAACTAGAAGGTTGAAGGTGAAACATGGTATAGGATTTCTATTATTTTATGACTTATTTCTTATTTCTTATTGAATAATTACCATGATAATTTGGAACGTGATTTATGTTTTCTTAAACGTAGGGCGGTCTCAATAAAAAAAGGAACTGTTATTTTCAAACACAACAATTCCGAATAACGTTTCGTTACTTATTACTCCGATTTCAATAAAGTGTTTTATATATAATACAAACGAGCGTATATAAGTTTATGACGTGCTAAACCTTATAAAAACATATATTATTATAGTGATGTTGATACAGTTTTCACTAGACCGTTAGTGTCTCAGTCAGTTACATCTCATATCCGTGGGAAATGGGCTTCACATTGAATGCATGCGACTAAACATCTATCTCTCTGTACTAACAACGATTACGCCTGATACCTTTTTACTATTGATATTTATCAAGAATGCATTGAAGAATATTGGGCTAAAAAGCGTGGGAGAAACAACGCACAAACCAGTATCCGTGGTATTGTAAATTTGTTATAGATCTTTGATGTAAATGTTAATACTACATTCAAAACTCAGATCAAAGAGAGATCATACGAGAATAACTCGATAAGAATTTATTGTAAGTCAATTAAAATTTATTGTAAGTCAATTAAGTAAAGTAAATTGACATCACAAACACCCATGTCTTAAGTCTCAAATTTTGAAATTAAAAAATCTAAATTTAACATATACCTCGCCGGGAATCGAACCCAACCCGCCTGGTCGGTAGAGCGAGGTCAAAACAACTAGAACACAGCAGGCGACGTGTCTTGGTCATTCATAATTAATTAGGGATCAGTGTTTCCTAAAGCAGTGTTCTTCAACCCTATGGTCCGCGGACCGGCACCGCTAATACGGCTCCGCGAAGACTTTTATGTTTCGAATTTTTTTCGACTTGTTTATCTTCTCGATGTTGATGCGAAATGGTGAATGAACTGCCTTCTGATATCTTTCTGTAAGGTGTCAGTTATCTCACGTATTTTCAATATGAGATCGATCAAAACTATATTGTGGACTCTGTTTATGTTTTCTGGAACAACTGCTGAATTTGGGCTACCAGAGCGTTCAGAAATCAGTAAACCACTTCTTTATCGTTTATCTCGATGGTACAAAGTCCAAATAACATTTGTCAAGCCATTTCTTTGCTTGAACGGTATTTTTTCTCATTAAAAAGCAATGCTTTATCAACACACGACATTATGATTTTTCCATTGTTTTGAAAATTACAAAAGTAGCGTCACTAAAACCACTGTACGGTTACTTGTGAACTAAACTTCAATTGTTGTGAAATTTTGACAAGTATTATTATTAGATTGGTACTTTCTAAAAATCATATGCATTTGTCAATAGTGGCACGATTTATATGTCATCCTACGAACTTATTGAGTGATGTTGATTGATGCCGGTCCGCGAGATATTTTTACAATTTTTGCCGGTCCGCGGATGTAAAAAGTTTGAAGAACACTGTCCTATAGTGTTACGCGTTATTCGCATCAAGGAGGTGCTACTTTTCACTTGTGAATAATACATTCTAACCGGATTACGACATATCAAACTAAAATATAACCAACATTATCGAGTACTTATTTACGAAATGTTTTATTTGGTAATTACAAAAAATGGTGCTCCTATAGTTTTTTATGTGAGTTTTTCAAAACTATATCTTTGGAGAACTTATTGTAAATAAATGGCACTGTATAATAATTACATATCTTCGAGTTTCTTGAGAAAAAAAATTTGCACACTTAATTGCAAGCCAACAAATCGAATTGCTCCAGAGACACTCCCGGCTTGGTTCGCTCCGCCACTACATGTATAAAATTAATCGATTGCAAAGCAGAGTTATTGCTTAATGAAAACGGTTCGCTGTTTTGCATTTGTAGTCTAGGTTATGTTGTTTATGAATTGGTAATTAATTTTACATTGTAATTGTAGTATATTTTAATTACAATAGCTAAAAGTACAATGGATGCATACTTAAGTCGAAAAAAACTGCATAGCCTCTACTTTCCGGTAGAGCTAAACACAATCATATGTAATTGCGAAAACGCTGTATGTACATCTTTGGACTCGACGGTGAGGAATCGGAAATATTTTTCTCAAATTATAATATTTTAGGAATGGTAAAAGGCATTCGTTACTTCTGTGGCCACTTTCATAAAGATGGTGTTCTTCTAAAATCTGAAAAAATTCCATGTAAAATGACCAAAAATAATTAAAACTTGAACAAACAATATATGGGATATAATATAAGCTATTTTTGAGGCCCCAAGCGGGGGCGTACTTCGCTTATAGGGTAATCCGTCACTGCGTTCAATATTTTCATACATACTTTGATGTTTCCGACCTGTTTTCATGTTTCTATGAAGGTTGATTTTTTTTTGTGGCTCAAACCTAATCTTTTGAGTTTGACATGCTTGCAGGGGTGGGGAACCTTTTCTTCTCTAAAGGCCGCGTTCATTTTTCTGATTCGACATAAGGTCGCATTCAACATTGACTAGGGAATCTTTGGCCGGAAACAATTTCTAATGCCCAGAAATTTGCGGATTTCCCAAAATTAGCAGCGTGGGCGTTTTTTGTTTTATGTCTTCAGGAATTTATGAATTCACAAAAAATTACGGAATTGGCCGGAAGGCCGCACCAGAATAGCCAAAAGGCCGCAGGTTGCCCACGCCTTATCTAGCGGTTCTAATAAGTAGGCGAATTTTTTTATAAATTGACAAGCCTTTCTCATTAAATTTAAATGAAATTGATGTATCTACAATCAATGTTGCCGTAGATGTCACGAGTTTTGTTGTAGTTTATTTATTTCCAAAGTTATGTCATGACACTGTTTAAAGTCGACCTCATAATAATTTTAGCACTGGTTTGCCTCCGAGAGAATATGTTTATGTACCGCGCGGCGCATCTGATCATGATCTTGGCATTCGCACAACTATGTGACATTCGACTTGCGTTGCCTCGGCTATGTAATATAGTACTTGTACATTACTATCATTCGCGACATTACGCGTTTTGCTTGAGGTGGTTTTCTTTCATAATATCAAATATATGTATCTCTCACTTTCACTTTTTCAATCCCGGTAATGAAAATTAGTCAATCCCGGGCTCACAAAAAGGCTCTGGGATTGGATGCAGGTCTTAATTTGTCAGCACGGACGGTATGTATTTTAAATCAATTTTGAACATAATATTATAATTATCTATCTTCTTATTAAATTAAAAGTTGTTTTATTAGTGTCATTAACTATCATTCTTGCTTATTATTATTCAATTCTTTTTTTTTACTTGTAGTTATATACCAATTCTATGTGTTTAATTAACCTTTATTAATATCTATATATTTTTAATTATTATATATTGTTGCCTATCAAATTGTATCTAAAAAAAATGTATCTTAACTGTGTCATTGAGGAGATATCATCTTCGGTGTGATGCAAAAAGGAAAAACAAGTTTATCGAATAAAAAAAAATCTTATCTTCCATGGTACACAATTTAAGATTTCTACTGAAGGTGCTTGGTGAAATTTCAATATTAAATTTGAATCGCTCAAATTATGTACATTCACACAGATTTTGTCACTATCGATCCGGGTTTCGCCTTTCGGCATCTTCAGGCGTTCGAGTGCACGGATGAACTTGAACTGAAGCTTAGTAAATGAATGTTTCGTGTTTATATAATAAATAAATGTATCATTGAGTTTCTCTCTAAACTGAATGTACATAATTTGAACGATTCAAACTTATTATACAATTTAATTATTAACTTGCGATTTATCCAAAATCTTGCCAATTAATCAATTCTAAATGTAGACTGTTTTAGCGCTAAATTGAATATCGAGCTCTCGAAGATTATCTGAATAGGAAGAAATTAAAACCGCTATAATAGCGGACAGAAGTTTTGGGATGGGTTAACGAACCTCGTTCAGTTGACACGCTAAGGTCACAAGCCTATTTTTAATTGATTATTTTTTGCTTCAGATTTTCGTTGATGATGAATCGTGTTGCACATTATTAAACTATTATAATATACTAATAAGTATATTACGATAACATTTTCCTATGTATAGACTATTTTTATGTCATTGGATACGCTTTCATTATTTAGGCAGCAGCTCAGTATTGGAAAAAAAATCTAAAATTTGTATTGTTTTGTTTTTTAATTCAAATAAAAAAAATGAGTAGGATACGTAAAAAACGGGAAACCACCATTCTGCTTTTAAAATATCTGTTAACTTCTGGCCAGTCAAGTTGTAATAGCTATATCTCTAGAAATTCTATGGTTCTGGATTCCAGTCCTGACAAGCTCGATATAAAGTTAGGATATTTTCAATTTTATATATAGGATCTCGGGCAGGGGTGCTCATGATGTTTTTCCCCCGGAGTGCATCTAATGTGACTTTAAAAAAACTAGAGTAATTAATAAATTTAATACTTAATATATATTTTTTTAATATTAACACTATTACTATATAAATATCGAAATACAAATAAGAAATCTCTGAACGTTATTTTAAATCAGGATTTAATTATTTAAATAAATATTCATATTACTGTGGGTTAGTGGTAACGTTATGTTTGTTATGACTCCTGTGGTACGGGGCTCGATTCATTTTCTGATTAAATGTGTGAATGAATTTTTAAATATTTTATAAAATGTTTATCGGCCAATAGAGAGCAGATCTATTTGTGATTCGGATGTCTCGATTTTTTGAAAGTTTTTTTTCTCATTTTTACTGCGATCTTTTTTGTGTGAAATAAGATTTTAAATTTAAAACATAAATTCAATTTATGTACCTATACGATTTTTTATTGACTAACTTTTTCAGGTAGGTTGTATTTTGGCCGAGAGAAATGTTGTTCCTTGATGTGTTTTCGCTGGCTGCTGATTTTTTATGACCGCGGGGTTTATTGCCACTTGAGTATTGTCGAGTAATACTTTACCGCTCAAATCCCGAGACTGGAGCTATGAAATGTCAGAATAAGTTATTTTATTAATCTGCCAGCGAATTTTCAATCAAGGCACAAACACTCGATGCTTTTTTCAAAAGATAAATAAAAACGAAACCACCGTTTCAAATCATCACCGACTTCATCCTGCGATAATTGATTGTAAACCATATTATATCAATATAGATGAATTTTAATTATGACAGGTCAAAAATTATATCGTCAGTTAAATAAACAGTGTATAACAATACTTTATTGGGATGGAATGGTTCCGGTGTGAGAATTGCTACATAAATATTATATATTTATATACACATAAAACTAATTATGTTTTGATGATTTTTTGTGTCTATTTGCAACACGCAACGCACACAAACTTTCTGTTTGTGCACCATTCGCATCAAGCGTATCGATCAAATGTTAGCAGGTGGCACTGCAATCTGGTAATTTATAATATTGTATGTTCATCTACCAATCTTATATGATAAGACGTAAATGTTACATATGTCCTTAAAGAAATTATTACAAATTCAAAAGTTATCGATTCCACTAGATGGAATGAAGCGGCGTCATTTCATATTAAAACTCCAAAGTGAATTTAAAAGTTGGTCAACTTTTTTATTTATACGTAGAATATATTCCATATATCCATCGTACTGATAGAAGTTCGCGTATAAAAAAAATATTAAAAATGAACCAATTACACAATTAAATTCTTGTATATCAATTAGTGCCGAGTCCTATGGCGCAGCGATTAACGTTGTAGGCTTCCATACCGGACTTCACAGGTTCGAGTCCCAGTACAGGCAGCATTTTTCAAAATCAATTTCTGCTCAAAGGCATGAGTGTTTGTGATGTTAAAAAAATCCCCCCAACCTTTCCGATACTTTTATAACTGGGTGTAGTGAGAGCGATTAGTTAACCACTAGTCCTTTCCTAGCCTTATTCTTCAATCTTACTCGCTTTGAATGAGAGGTTGAGCGACTGAGTAACATACTGTTCTCGTAGAAAAACCTCTGTTGAGATACCTCCATAAGGAGTCCATATGCTGTACATTAAGAGTGGAAATGGATAAAAATATCAATTAATCGTCTTAAATATTTCAGTTGGTGCATTTATTGTACCAGTTTGGCTGAAACAGCATTTTTTTAAATCGGTTACTATTATTGATGCAGATTTAAAAGCAGCCAACAGTCCTTGTCTATTAATTCTTGTCTCTAAAACTTGTGTCAAATCGACATAAATCTTTCTATTTATTGATATTTTAATTATATACGTATGTTAAAATATTGAGGATATCAAATCCCAAAAGTTCAAATTTTTCAGTTGTTGTTTAGTGTTTACTCAGAGCTATCAATTACTTACTTACTTTTGCTAGTGCTGTGACGATGTCTTCTTAAATAGTGACTCGCTCCAGCCTTTTTACTTTGGCTATAATTTTTGCAGAGGTTGCAATGGTGGTGCAGTACAGAGGGCTGGCGAACGGTGATTTATGTTTTATGGATCTTGGAGTATCGCGAATAATGGCTAGTTATAAAATATTTTCTAATACTATAATCCACTCATTGCAAAGCTTCATACCAAACTGGATGACTTAAGTATGGACGCAATAAAATGGTTTCAATATTTATGAGTGTTCTGGAATCCATTCACATTAAGATCAGGTGGGATGCCATTCGCGTTGCCGACTCATCCGATCTGTTTACCCACATATTGGTGATCCGATCGCAACCTAATCATATAACAGATATTGGCCGAGTGTTCAATTAATTTAATTAAACTTTCGCCCAACTTGATGGTTCAGAACAGGGGTTGAAAGTTGGAAAGCTTGTATTGGTTTTCTCAACTAATTAATAAGTTTGTATCTAACGGCATGAAGTACTCTGATGTTGTCATTCGTTCTCACTTACCGACAACAAGATCTCGAAATTTATATGCAGAAAAAGTGTATACATTTCTTACTTACTGCTAGTCGTTTCCTTACCAAATAATTATTTTCTAAGGACTTTCTTAACGACTGACTTATAACCAGTTTTCGTTATAAAAATAGTGTGTTGACGCTCAACAAATGTCATGCGCATTAACATAGGAAAATATAAAAGTCCATATATCCCATTAAAGAATGCAAAAAATCCATAAAAAAATTGTGTGGCTGATTTCATATATGTGGGAATGCATTAACTGTCAGTTCAAGTTCATCCCTGCACTTGAACGCCTGAAGACGCTGAAAGGCGAAGCCCGGGTAGTTAGTGACAAAACTTGTGTGGATGTACATAATTTAATATTGAAATTCCACCAAGCACCTTCAGTCGAAATCTTAAATTTTCTTTAATTGACGAATTAGTTTGCTGCTTAAGTTTTCTTATCAATGACGGTTAGCCAAAAATAGAATTGTGTCTAGATTCTTTATATAAATATTTATCGATGCTTCGCCCCTCTTTTTTGTGCTTCCCTTTATCGGGCTCATGCAAATATTTCTGACTATAACAGCAACTCCTACGAAGCATATAGCCGCAACCAGTCCGCCCCTAAGGACCATTGCATCCTGATTCGGCCGTTGAGCACTGTTTACACCGACAGGGTTATTTGATATAGGAGAAATTTATTCACGTTTAAGAAAGTTGAATTTTATTAAAGGCTCTTCTATAACATAGTGTTTCTCAAACTTAAAACATCTGCAATAACACTTTATGTTACATCGCCGTATACAATGTGTAACTGTAAACAATATGAGTTATATTGACAAATTAACATACACAATATAATATTGCAATATATTTTCTTTATCATAGTAATATTATAAATCGTATACATCAGTGCATACACAATCAAATAATGTTACAATATTTTTGTTTCTAATCAAGTAATATTATTAATAGTATACATATATACATAAGTGCAGTTTTATCGGGTACTATAAAATCGTACAGCTTACAATCTGAAACGGAAAAAGACAAAAAATATATCTAGGTATCGAAAAGAAGTATTTTCTAATATTCAGAATAACTACTTATTTGTCTGTCTATCTACGATAAATTTATATAAAGTTGTCCAAATTTTAATTTTCAACAAACTACAGTCGAACTTGATTATTACGAGGAAGATGGGACCGACTGAATTGGCACGTTATAAGCATTTCTCGTTATATCAGAGAATATCTATTTTAAAATGCTTACAAACATACCCCTCACATGAAGACATGTAGTATATGGAGCGGTCACATAATACAAAAAGTCGCAATTAGAATTTATTTACACACCCGTTACACACATATTACATTTTTCTGTCAATCCACTTTTCTTATAAAAAATAATTTTTGTTTTATTGTTTTCACTCTCATTGATGATATTTTTGCTCGGTATGCCTGATAAGTAGCTCGTTATAAAAGATAATAAATGTATAGAGAAACCATCAACTAAAATGACAACGAATGTTTCCTCGTTACGTCCGAGATCTCGCTATTTCTGTGATCGTAATACCCGAGTTCGACTGTATTTGTAAATCTTCTTCTGCATCTCAAAGATTATAGGGTTATACATAGGTAATCCAATCCCGGGATCCCGACCAATTTATCGATTCCGTATTCCCGGGAACGTCTCAATACCGATCCCGAGATTTCGGGATTCACTATAATATGTAACAAATCAAGTTTAAAATATCACAAGGTTTACGAGATATTTATTACAAGCCTTGCTATATTCTGTTTGGTGATGTTTCTTAGTCTTTTAGCTGCCGTAGATAATTAATAATAATTACCTAGCACGCCGGCTATAATTTGGAACTATTAATTTAATTAATTATTGACGAGATAACTCGTCTCTGAGGTGTTGAACACAAAAAAATACGAGATATCTCGTCTGTGGCAGCCATTGAGTTGAAGAGTCGAAACATGTATCGCAATTTTTAACACAAATGGAGTAACAAAGTTATAACATTTTATTTTATATAAGCCCACGGTTAATTTGAATAATCTTCTATAAAATAAAATAACTTAGATTATTCCACGTATTGTGTTACAAAATGTAACACGTGTTTCGCTTCTTTCAGAGGCATCCTCAGACAACTACTTTTGTACTTAAGCAAGCATTTGCAAAAGTGGTTTTACTTTTCTTTTCTTCAAATTTTATTTTATATAAGTCCACGGTTAATTTGAATAATCTTATATAAAATAATCTAAGTTATTTTATATTAAAATTAACTTCCACAAAGTTACCGCCGAATCCATCAAAAGAATTGAATAATCTATGTTTGTGAATTAATTTCTCATATAGCTTTATGAATTCATGCATTCATTGCTTTGGTCATCTTGCCAAAAACCTTTGTGTCTCTAAATTCATCAAACTGAAAGAAAAATACATACACAGAGTTTTGAGTTAGAACGTTTTTTGTTATTACATTTTCAGTTTCTTACTTGCTTCGAGCAAACCACCGGAACATTGAACGCATTTTTACGAGGCTAAGATACATGCAACGCCTGGGAATATCAGTAGACGACACCGTTGCCAGTTGCCATAGCAATTATATCTGAAAACCAGTAAAAAACATTTATATTGTCTATGCTTTTTACTGGATAAATCAATCTGACATTGTCATTGACCGAACATTGTATTTTTAAATCGTGTGGGGCAGGCACGGTGGATTAATGACCCACGGAAAACCGCTGTTCTACCACACAGCAAAGGTTTAAGCTCACTCTTGGCTCAACTGGAACAATACGTTTGATATTTGGTAAAAATGATTCATAATTCTAACTCGATAACACTTGTCCGTTACAGACATACAAATAGGCAAATCAAGATGAATATTTACTATTGATCATTTAATAAACGTTTCCAGATCATAATCGTACAATAACGATACAGTAATCAATTAGTTTTTATATTAAAAAAAAAAATGGAAACTGAAAGTCCTTTCGCTTTAATTCGACAGAAACTTTTTTTACTGCAACAGTCCATAGTTTAGGTTAATTTAGATAGGAAACTATGAACCTGCTTCGCCGACTCTCGCTCTTTTCAGCTTAATATACCAATGTAAAAAGTGCGTAGCTGAATTAAAAATAAATAATAATGTGGCAGCATTTTTCTGTCGTATCCTCTCGCAAATGTAAAGCGTATTGATTCAGAATGAAGTATCTCTAATGATTTTTTTTACTAGAACTGGTTGTAATTCAGTTACTCAACCACTCATTTTACATAAATAGTTGGCGTAAGAGGGTAGGACTAGAAAAGGACAAAAAGAGCATTTGCTACGCTTCGTTTTTTCAGGAAAAGGTGGATTTTAGTAAATGTAAACACTCGTATGCATTCATGCCTTTTTCACTATAATCGTTAAATAATACTTTGTACACTGCAACCCAAAAGCGTTGACCACTCGGCTACAAGCTCGGGTCACAATCAATGCTCTACCTCTAAGTCAAGAGGTTAGCTGCACGGAAATTTCAAAGGCTGCGGGACCGATCAAATATTAATTGAATAACCGTCTTGTAGTTCGCGCCAGCCCGGGCTGCTGCGCGGCCGCGCGCGGGTGCAGCTTAAAGGGAACGTTGTTCACAATTATCCAGCCGGATATTAGTAATCCATATATTTAATGCGTATTGCATTGTCTCCCAATATATTCATCTGCCGTATATTGAAAACTAATGCTAATACGGCTCGGCTCGGCTCGTAATGAGCGATATGCCTAATGCTCAGTCCGATTCGATTCAGTACGCTTCACCAATAATAAAAAAACAATATCTGAGCTTTGTCTCAAAGTTAATCCATTACGACGAATCGTTCTTCAATTCAGCTTTAATGATCCATAAGCGTCCTAGGCATTAAATAATAATCTGGATCACCGATTTCCGAAAGGTGTGGTTACACTGCAGTATTATTCGTTCATCTTCAAAACCCAAGCAACTGCATCCATCCGATAATGTTGTATGTCCTTGTAGTCTTAACATTATATGGGCCCTCGAGAGGAGAAGTGAGTTTTTTCTTGATTTTAAGTACAACCACATCTTTACTGGGTGTTTCGGTGGATTCTATATTTTTATTTTACGGAGATAACACTATTGCAATGTGTATTATTAACTGAGGTTACTTCACTTTTACGATACTTTAAGATGTATAGAATTTTACAACGCATCTAACCTCTAATGGGGTCATATATTGTTATTTGGACCGTTGTTATCGATAGAGTCGAAAATTATATGTATAGACATCAATTATAGGAAGATAAATCCAAGCTATGATTTTATTTCATCATCTTATAATAGTTTATTACAAAATGTATATTTGACAAGGTGCACGTAACAGCGTTTCAAAAATCAGTAATCAGTTTAGTTCCTAAACATCACCGAGTTTATTTAACTCTCGCGGCTCGGAGACTAGAAAAATACTTCTCTGCCGATGGGGGTCGTTTAGGGACCCCAGTAGTTTCCTCATTATTGGCCTTATTCTTATGAATGTCAAAAAAAATAATAGTCAAAAGGCTTTAAAATATCTCTCTGCATCATTCCTCATACATTTTTTTTAATAAAAATCCGTGGTTTTTTAATGAATAATCATATTTTAAGTTGCGCGTAAAAAAGACGTCATCCTAGCACAAATATGAATTTGCAACTGACGCGTTTAGCCTATCTAAGCTATCTTACGAACGATCACTTATCGCGGGCGCTTATCTCGTTATCGCGTTATCGCGTATTTATATAAACTACAAAAGGTCCAAAAAACTATGATATAAAAATACCTTAATTATAAACATTGTATCACCCATATTAAAATAGATATTTAAGAAAATGTGGGTATTGGGGTCGCATTTCTTGAGCTTAGAACCGGAAAAGTTAACATAAAAGATAATAAATAGTCAAGTAAATAATATCATTAAGAGTCTTTTGTTCCACAAGAATGAAGTTCCTTGTAATATATGTGATAGTTAGTACGGCACCTTGCAATCGAACTATTCAATCAATAACAGTTAATCTGAATATCAATTTGCGAATCGTCGAATAACTTAATCATGCAGCTCCATACATTCATTACCCGAATGTTACTATTTTTTTTTGCCAAAAAAGTTTCGGTAAAATACAGTATGCCAAAGCAATTAGAAATTTATATATATATCACTTTTAACTGTTGATTATTGTCGGCAGAAAAGTATTTATTATATTTACATAAATAAAATATATTTTTGGCATAGATAAAAGTAGTAATATATTTTGAAGGCTTAGGATCACAGGGGCCTAACTACAAAAACATAGTTTTCACTAAGGTATAAATATTGATTTACTTTTGTGCACCTATCATTTTAGTTTAATTTGTAGAAGATATACCCAACCGTATCTTAAAAAAGTATTTATGCACTGGCAGTGGCGGCCGGTCAATGTGGCATTTGATCGATTCCCCCCATGGCTTTGATTATTACACGTATTGTGCTACAAACTGTGACACGTGCTTCGCAGTGGCGGTTATTGAATTAAAATCTTGGGTGGGCTAGAGAAAAGTTTAGCATTGTATACTATTTACGAAATTGTGTATGTTTCCACTTTACCTTATGCATTAATCTACAAGCAAATTATCAAATATTACGACACCTACTGCAAAGCATGAATTATTGTATAATAAAATCAAAGCTTATGTAAGTAAGAAATAATAGAATAGTAAAAACTGGACCTCAATTTCGTCTCCAAAAGCCGTACGGAGGAACTGTCATACAATACAACGAGATTGGTATTTGTGTTTGTATGTATGGGCTAATCTAGTGTAGCCCCTGACGTCTGACTAGCAGCCTGAAGCTTTGAAGCACAGTCGTGTACGATTAGATGATGTTTCCGTATGGCCAATGTAAATAAAATACAAAAAATTCTAATCGTGCTTGATTGCGCCCCAGTGTAAACAAAGTACTCGGGCTATATTATAGTTAGCCCGAGCCTTCGTTATTATTATTACGTAGGTGTCGCCAGACTGACGTCATGTTGCCTGTTCTGTATGAAGTATGTATAGGGTTATTTCTTTTTTATGCCAGCTCGGCTTAAAATTGTAATACAAAACACAATCGAGAGTATTATTGTAGGCGACATAGTATTAGTAAAAAAAACAATAATCCTTTGTACTTCATTCCACTTTATTTAATATGTCAGGACCGGTTTCGCTCATTACGAGCATCGTCAACTGATAAGAAATACAATTTAACAATGTTATTTATACAAAAATGAACAGCTATAAACAACAATTGGCATTGAAAAGAAAATACCAACTACATTAAAAGTGATTCTAAAATAGCACAAAATTAAAATGTTTAACACATCTAACATATAATTAAAAAGTCATCTCAGAATAATAAATTTAGAATGGGGATTGAAAGTAATTACAAACATAATTAAAATTTGGGAATTCTTTGACAAAGTGATACAATGAAAATAATGACATTAATAATGACATTAATAGAGTGAATAGGCATATTTTTCCCCGCTTCCAAGTAGTTGATGAGTGTACATGCTTAAACAAAATCGACAGCCAGGAAGATTCTGAAAAAGAAATTTTTCAAAGACCATATCATAAAAATTTGAATCTATTGATTTCTAGAAATCAATAGATTCAAATTTTTACCTGATTCAGATCTTTTGAACGATCAAATAATATTTGCTAGTTCCCCGTTACTTTATCCGTTGCATTAGCCCTTGTTAACTATTCTTTTATATAATTTAAAATATATATATATATATATATATATATATATTTCTTTGTTAGAATTGATATGGTCTTTGAAAAATTTCTTTTTCAGAATCTTCCTGGCTGTCGATTTTGTTTAAGCATGTACACTCATCAACTACTTGGAAGCGGGGAAAAATATGCCTATTCACTCTATTAATGTCATTATTTTCATTGTATCACTTTGTCAAAGAATTCCCAAATTTTAATTATGTTTGTAATTACTTTCAATCCCCATTCTAAATTTATTAATCTGAGATGACTTTTTAATTATATGTTAGATGTGTTAAACATTTTAATTTTGTGCTATTTTAGAATCACTTTTAATGTAGTTGGTATTTTCTTTTCAATGCCAATTGTTGTTTATAGCTGTTCATTTTTGTATAAATAACATTGTTAAATTGTATTTCTTATCAGTTGACGATGCTCGTAATGAGCGAAACCGGTCCTGACATATTAAATAAAGTGGAATGAAGTACAAAGGATTATTGTTTTTTTTACTAATATAATGCCTTTCCACCAAGTATTGACAGTGAACACCCTAAAAGTGACATAGTATTGACATAGCATTCTCTTTTATTGACAGAGGAAAATCAAAACAATGATATTGTATTAATTTGGGAAATGTTAGTTACGTTAAGAGATGTATTTATTTTGTTTAGCGGCCAAATTGCTGTTCATTTTTATTCAGCCATCTAAAATTTTTTTTGTACACATTTTAGGTGACAATTGCAGGTCGAACTAAGCCCACCTAGCCCAGTACCTAGAACCGCCACTGGTGTTTCGCCTCTTTCAGAGGCATCTTCGGACAGACTACTTTCGCAAATGCTTGCTTAAGTACGAATGATTTTAATCTATTTCTAGTTAATTGTTTTGTATACCATGTCAATTTTCATACTTCACTTTTATATAAATACTCTGTTTGAATTTAATTTCATCAATTGATAATGCTCGCGATGACCTAAACAGTTCTTCATCGTAATTACAAATTGTAGAATAAGTGCCAACAATTCATGAATATGTTCCCAGGAATAATTCAATAATTTTCAAAACCAAAGGGGGCGTGCTTAGCTGCACTTTATCATTCATTGCACGCTGAATATACCTATATTTATTCGATATTTGCGAACTTTACTTATTGTGTCGTATATTATTCAAACATAAGCATGTTACACTCCATTTATAATCAGAATGGCAGTTGTCGAATTAATTTTACAGACGTATTAAATATTGTACAAAATACAAGATAATGTTGATGTCTCCTTTGTCTTGAATACAAGATTCAACAGAGTAGTTTGTTTTCGTCGATTTCGTCAGTCATTTCTGTATGACTTTTCGAAACCAATAATCCTGCTTTTCACACCCACGTTACTTATCGATAATTTTTCATTTTACGACACCCGATTGTTTTGCTTTTAGCATGATTTTTCTTTGTTGTTGTACCAAACGGTCTTTTGTTTAATATTCTAATAATTACTTATCGTTTCTGTTATTTACTTTGTGTTATGTTTATCTTATCGATGTAAAGTGATGAGTGATTCTTTCAAGAGAATCGATTACACGGTGATCGAATCGATAGTCAGATCGCTTCACGCTGTATGGTTGTAATGGGTATAATTATTTTTCGTGGACTCGGTTGGTTCTTTCAAACATCAAATATGTGATGAGAAATGTGTTTTCCGTCAGGGTATTAAAGATAATTTAAATACGATGTATGTTTCTTTGTTTTGCTTACACGTTGAACGGCATCGTTGCGGGGTGGGGTGATATCCTGAAAAAAGATATTATTTAATTATTGTCATAATAATATATTTAAATATTCTGAAAATACATATATTACAAATATTAAGAAATACACAATATTTCTTTGTAATTAATTCTACTTTTATTTTCCATGATCAGGACCGGTTTCGCTCATGGCAGCATCGTCAATTGACTACATATATATCGAGAGTACCATTATCAAAACAGCATTCATCATGTCTTGCATTGTGGAAATTGATTTTTATTATCATAATAAATTTAACATTGTTTTTCCTTTGGTTTTGTAACATTGTGTCACTTTTGTTTCAACTCATTGAGGAATATTTTCAGACTAACTTAGCTGTAACGTAAAGTCGATTTTAATTCTACAATTATTTTATATTTGAGGAATTAATAAGTGGGGGTAATGGGAGTTTTCCATACACATACACTTAAAAAGTTTCAATCAAGTATTCAGTATTGACAATGTAGATCATCCAGTTAACTACTCGGATACCTCCAAATGACCTGCTTTGTGATGACGTGAAAAGTAATATTTTAAAGGTTACCATAAATCAAGTACTATTCATCCGTGTCCGAGATTTATACATTTCATCAACAGGTGTTTACAGATTAGGTACTTAGGCCGAATTCAGTAGTAGGACATTAAAAAATATTCGCCTAATCAACCAGATCAGGCGTGGGGAACCTGTGGCCTTTTGGCTACTTTGGTGCGGCCTTCTGGCCAATTCTGTAATTCTGTAAATTTATGTAAATTCGTAAATTCCTGACATATTCTGACCGTAAATTCTTATTTCCGGACAAAGATTCCGTAGTCAATGTTTAACTGCAGTCTTATGTCGAATCAGAAAAAATAATGCGGCCTTTAGAGAATAAACGGTTCCCCATCCCTAAACCAGACAATGCCAACACTACGTTCAATTCCTAAGAAGTTTATCGGAATTAGCATGTTTTTGTGTGTCATTTTTAATTATCTTTTAACTGGACTTGATAGGGCGTAAAATATTACACATAACGGCAATTTCGATTTTTCGTAGTTGTCTGACTAATGAACTGGATTATCAAATTATTTTAAACAAAGTCTCGGCATTATTGAATTGTACACCTCAACATACACACTGTAATGTAAAAAAAAAAACAATAATTATTTTATTAATTTGTATTAATTTTTTGTACAATCAATAGCCTTTTATAGCTGAGCATTATTTTGAGTTTTGAAATTGTGGTCATCCGTGGTATGAGATATAAAATGACATTCAGAATATATTTCTATGGCCACAGTGCGATTATGTCATTCCACTTAATCTTATGTGCTAATGCTTTTAGCAACTAATTGTGGCAATTATTAGATTCATGGCTTTTTTTCTCAAAGCGACTGCATGATTGGGCATGATTAAAAATAAAAATAAAAACGACTTCTTCATTTGAAATAATAATGCATATTACATATAATATACGTGTGGTAATGCGACCTGAATTTTTCAATAATCGTGTGCAATTGCTTGTGTGATATGCGAGTCATTATGACTTATGAGGAATTCTCCGCCATCGTGTTTGACAAAGGACATAATATTAAATCATCCGAGACCGAACGCCTGTCGACATTTTCAAGAGCTTTTAACCCATATCGCAAACTAAGTATAATTGACATTTCTGTTCGCAAAAACGTTATCAAATTTAATTACAAGGTGACCTAGTCCATTTCAACTCGAGGCTGGAAGAATGTTTTTACTTGTAATTTTGTACGTATAATATTGCGAAATGCCTCGCTCGGCCATTAGTATATTAGTTTCGTGTTTAACGGACCGGGGAATATTGTATCTTTGTCGTGAAATTGCCTTAACTTCGTGGTCCTTTCTTCGTTTGAGGCCATTAGCTCATTATTCGGTTCAACATACATTTGGCCGTGGTAGGTTAGCGGCAAAAACATTGCCATGATTGTGAAAGTTTCAGGATGGGCACTTATCTGTCAAACATCGCGATCAATTGTCGATATTTGACTGACGTTTTTACGTTCTCGCATGTCTTTTCATCACTGCTCTCAGTGTGATGCGTATATATCAGTGATGGCGAACCTTTTTGGGTCCGCGTGCCAACAATCTTCAAATATTTTTTCTCGATTGTGTGGCGTGCCTAGGGTATCCAATCCCGGATTTAATTGGGATTAGCTCACCGAGGAATTTGAAATCCTCGATTTGGTATACTTTTTTCCCAGATTGTCACAGAAACTAGTTTGTTTTTTTTTTTAAGCTCACCGAGGAATTTGTGCTCGAAAACCTGTCGTTTTTAAACATTTGGAAATCGTTCGCGTGCCATCCAAATTCTCAAACGTGCCACCTCGGGCACGCGTGCCATAGGTTCACCATCCCTGGTATATATATAATATCGACTGTGGAAAAGAAAAAGGACGTAAGCCACACAGCAAATTTTACGTTGACCACTGCACCACGGATCTGAAATTCCTAATAGAGCTGACCAGTCTAAGCCAGTGTTTCCAAAACTTTTGATATACGTGTACCCCTTCTGTAATTTTCGAAACAACTAGTACCCCTCGTCAAAAAAAATGCAAAAATAAAAATATATAAGCTGCTCGTTCCACCAGGCGCAGCCAAAGCCCGGTGCAGCGCGTACCCACACCAAACTCTTCCCGTCCCCCAGGGAGTACGCGTACCACACTTTGAGAAACACTGTCTAATATTACATGACTGTTATTTCATTATTGAAACCATGAAATGACAACATTCGCCGGTTTTGATATTTTAAACTTTTGAAGAAACACGTAAAAAGTATGTTTGGGATTCGGTTACGGGTCCGCCCAATTCTCGAAGCGGGCTTTCGGTTCCGGTTTCCTGCCTCTGAGTTTCGGCGGAATTCATAAATTTATGGTCGGTGAACTATTTACGTACCCTCCCATCAAATGAATAATAATTCGTTTCCACATTTGAATATTCAATTATTTTATTTTGAAATTTATCTATTCATATTGCAACTTCATGTTTTGAAGCCGTATTCGGAACGTCTGAACATATAATTGGAAGTAAGTATAGAATAGTTTTTGAATTACAATCTACATTACTCGACACATTGAAGAAAACACTAGCACTGCGTGAGTGGGACGGAGAAAGAGTGACAAGAAAGGAACATATATATTTTATGAACAATGAATTTATATGTCATGTCATTTTCGTGAGTCAACTTATGTGTGTAAAACATAAACACACATTATTTTAAAGTTTCTGAACAATCAAACTACGCCTGTGTTGTTCCTGTAAGATATAATGTATACCCTGAATAATTAATTGATACATTGACTATGTTCATAACCATCGGGTCCTATTGCTCAGCGGTTAGCGTTGTGTGCTTCCATGCCGAATCTCACAGGTTCGAGTCCCAATATGAACAGCATTTTTCGATCGATTTATCGATTTTTGTTTGAAGGCACGGGTGTTTGTGATGTTTAAAAATCCCCTTCCACCCTTTTCGATCCTTAGATAACTTGCCGTAGCGAGAAATATTGGTTAACCACTAGTCCTGTCCTAGCCTTACCCTTCTATCCCTAATACTCTCTTTGAAATAGAGAGGTTGGACGACTGAGTAACAAACGGTTCACGCAGAAAAACTTTTGTTAAGATATCTCCATTAGGAGGCCATATGCTCCAAATTGGGAGCGGACATGAATTAAAAAGTGTTTACTTTCACTGTAACATATATATCGACTGTGGAAAGGAAAAATGATGTAACCCACACATTTTTACAGTAGACACAAAAAACATGTTTTGATGATTTTGGGCCACATGCAAATTATGAATTATACACAACCTTGAAGTGCACAGAGACTTCTAAACTGGTGTTTAATTGACATAATCTAATATTAATTAAAGAAATTGTTTAGGAAAAACCTTTATTTCAGTCTTTTTTCTTGGTTTTATTTTTTTACAAGGTAGCTTTTTCAAACTTAAAAGCTAAATTTAGATACTAATTCGGCATTTACAGCTTCCATCCTTTTGATAGAACGTGTTTCAAGTTTGATACATTGTGATTATCGAAAAAAACTTGTTTTGAAAAAACTGTGGGTTACGTCCTTTTTCCTTTCCAAAGTCGATATATATATGTAAGTTACTAAAAAATCTTATTTATTAATCTGGCTAGTAGTAAAATAATTATTTACTATCAAATTAACCTTGTTTGTACTTGTAAGGTCAAATAAAACCATTAGTCCAATTACGTAGCTTTCATTGCTTTTAATTTGTAAGGCCTATAATTATATATAATTGAATGAAGTCTACGAATTTATTGAAGCGTTAAATTTGTGAGACAACTATTGTGAATATAAAGACTGCTCCCGACTTTCGTACGTCCTACTTTCGTAGAATTCGCTATTCGTCATGTTTTAAAATTTAGATTTGTTTCCAAAACGCAAAATTTTCTAAAATGAAATTTTATGCATGTAAAATCTGTTTCAAAAAAATTGTTGGCAATTTTTTAATATTCAATTTCTGAATAAAAATAAATATCTTCAAATATACATCGCTCCACTTTCATGCATTCAACATTCGTACACATTTTCCGGAACCAATTTCGTCCGAAAGTCGAGGTTCGCCTATGTACATATTTTTGTTCTCATGATAGATTACGTCAAATTTATGAAATTTGACGGTGTGAATCAAAATAAGTTATAGGTCAAAAGAGTTCTCTTTGTTGATTTTTTGAACCAACACGGGTAAATCTTTCATTTCGATTGTAATATACTAGGTATAATAAAAATATACGCCTTTTTTCAAAATCCAACGTCTTCATATAACGATACAAACAAAAGTTTATCAGTGTATCATTTCGTTCCGACATCGTTTCGGTTAGATTATCGAACTGTATGGTATATTGATAGTACATTTACCTAGATCAGGGATGGCGAACCTATGACACGCGTGCCCGAGGTGGCACGTCCGAGAATTTGGATGGCACGCGAACGATCTTCAAGTTCAAAAGATACTATTTTCAAGTTTAAAAAATGAAAATTTTGATTTAATACTTAAAAAAAGCGTTCATTATTGCATGCCAATAGAAGTTTTATATTTATATAGTGATGCTGAAAATAGAGAGGCGTATCTGAGATTAAATTATATTTTAGTGTTCTTTTGTACTTGCCAAAATTGTTGACAAGATAATTTACTGTGCTTAAAGTAAAGATAAGTTAGAGATAAAAATAGGCATCAATAGTGTAAATAGCCTTCTTAATCTTTATAGTTCCGTGACGATGTCACATATCTCCATATATGTAAGTGTAGTGTTTTTTTTACAATCGTTAATGTTGCACATATTTTCTTTATGCAAAAGTAAAATCAACCATTCTTTGTCGGAACTTTACAAGAAGCTCACGTTTGTTTACTTGTTGCAAAAATAATAAATAATGGCGAACGGTCAGATATGGCAAACCGGACATAAGTTTTTTTAAAGGCCTTTATAAATAAACCAAATATGTACAACACAGATAACTGAATGCAAGTCATAAAAACGTGTAAGAAATAACCCGCAGTGCGACGAAGTGTTTTTAACGAATATTATGATTATGTATTTTTAGATTTTTTTTTTTATGTTATAAAAACTAATATAAGTAAATAAATGTTCTTCGTCAAAGATAAGAGACACTCCGACTTCATGTTAGATTTGTTTAATCAAAAAAGTAAAATAAGACCTTATGTAGATGGAGTTTATTAATTAAAAAAAAATTATATATATGAGTGTTAGGGCTTGTCGGTTTTAAAAAACCGGTTTTTTGGCTATATTTGTGACATTCGAAAACCGGTTTTTCAACTTCGTAACCGGTTGTGCTGAATTTTCCATAAATGAGTATATAAACAAAAGGGCAGAAAATTTGGATCTTTTATTTGATGGGTTAAAGACCATATGCCTCACATCATTACCCAGCGAAAGTGTTTTTTCGATATCAGGAAATTTTGTTACAAAACGATCAGTGGACGCTTTGTGTTTACTCAAATCATATTTTCTGAAAAGTAACACCAAATAATTTCTTGTTGTGTATTCTTATGTATATTATATCGATAAACAACATTTAAAAAATGAACTTTTTCTCGCTATTTTAATTGAATTATCCATTTTATCTAAAACTTCGAAAACCGGATAAAACCGGTTTTAGAACAATATTGACATTCGAAAACCGGTTTTTTCAAAAGTTGGTTTTTGTAAAAGCCCTAATCAGTTTTATATTCGTTGATATTTTGTAAAATTGTTATAGTACAATTAACGTCTCAATTATTTTCAATATTATTTTGATTGTTTTATTATATTTAATGCAATGTATCACGAAGACCATATGAGCCCTCGAAAGGTGGAGTGAGCCAACTAAAAAATAGCAAAACTTTTTTCATGGACAATTCAATTTAGCCTTTTTGGCTGCCGTAGAAAAATGTACATATTTAGGTACGACGGTTATAATTTGCAATTATTAATTTAATTAGTTATTGATGTGATAACACGTCTCTGGCGTGTTGAGCACGATAATTTTGACGAGATATCTCGTCCCTGACAACCATCGAGTTAAGCATAATCACGGTGGATTGCATATTTTTATTTAACGGAGAGAACACTATTGCAATGTGTATTAACTGTTGTTACTTCACTTTTACGATTCTATTAGACGTGTGTAATATTACAACGCATTTACCTTTTTGTTTTCTAAAATACCACATGGCTAACTTCACCTCTTATGGGACCATATATTGTATTATCAACCTTATTTGATATTCATAATGAAAAGCACATAGAAGCAATGTCAAATGTGAGATAGGATATATGGATGATTTTGTATGGAGGTTAACAATGGGATGGGTTGAAGAATTTGGACTACATAGCATAGATACGTCCATGACCTATATAACGGTTCCCTTTATAAGAAAATAACCCCACCCCTCTACCTCACCCACTTCGCCTTTGAATACAGGAACCATACAAATTTCCCCCGCTCAGATTGACGTCATGAAAGTTTATGTTGATTTAATTAATATATGTTTCAATGATTATAACAAATATACAGTTTTTTACGTACTCCTTGTTTATTGTAACACAACACACGTTTTTCGACGATAACTTATCGTTACTCAACTTTTTTTTTGAAGATTGTATGGATCTATGAATAAGGCTAGGACAGAACTAAGATAAACTAAGCAGGTAAGCTATACGCATTCGCTATGCCTCGTTTTTAAACATATAGATTGAATCGTTCATTATGTACATTCACACAAGTTTCAGAGTTTCGACTTTCGGCATCTTCAGGCGTTCAAGTGCACGGATGAACTTGAACTGACGATTATTAAATGAATGTGTCGTATTTATATAAGAAATAAATGTATTGAAAATTGAAACTGCCCTTACTGGGATTCGAACCCATGACCGCCGTGGAACAAGCCAACCACGTTGACCACTCCACTATGGTTTCAACAATACACTGAAATACTACAATATTATTATGATATATCGCAAATATTAATAATATTAGCCGAACGTTGAGCTCGTATGATTGTATTTATTAATCCGACATTGTTCGATCGATTTTTGTAACTTTTTTTTTTAAATAATCGTTTCAGAAAAATATTACTGAGCCATAGTATTTTTACTGGTTAGTAATTGTATAGTCCCCGTATACTACGTACAACTAGTGTTTATTCTTATATTACCAGAATTGTAAGGCTACTTTACGCTGAGTAGAGGTGGGCTGGAGGAGGCTCGGATGGGGTCGCGCGAGCACCTGGTTAAATTTTGCTGAGGCCGGCGAGCCCCTTGTTAATTTTAGAGAAAACAATATTCTCAGATAAAATAAGAATATAACTAATAAAAATTAACAAAAGATTTTTAGTACTTTTTCCACTTAAAATTTATTTGATCAGGATCGGTTTCGCTCCTCGCGAGCATTATCAACTGATAATGTAATTCAGTTGATAATGCTTGCGTGGAGCGAAACCGGTCCTGATCAAATAAATTTTAAGTGGAAAAAGTACTAAAAATCTTTTATTACTTTTATTATAATGCCATTCCACCAAGTATTGACAGTGAACACCTTAAAAGTGAAGTATATAACTGCAATTTTTATCTTACTTATTATCTACGACAGCTTCAGTATACACAGTAGTACATTTTTAGCCATTTAGATTTATACTTTTACGGTAAATTGCATATTGTTACATATGATAAGTGTATTAAGGAACAATCGATTGCTTATTTAAGTATTGCATATATTTAAAAGTATTAAAAAAATTCACTCCTTCCCCAGAACATCAAGAATTGATTTGATATTAAGCGAACCCATTGTTAACGTATTGCCAGTCCACCGCTGCGTTGTAGCCACCACCGTCCTTAATGGTTTTACATGATAATTAAATGGCTTATCCCACACTGTAACACCTTCAACTATGTATCTTTTTTTATAGAAATGTCCGAGTCAAATTTTACACACTTCTTAGAAGATCTTCTACTCCTTCGCGGTCTCTTATTCTGTGTATTTTTTAATGAACACAACATACATCGCCTCGTTATTTGTCCATTGTTTATTCCTGGCGCTTAACCGGTTAATGATATCAATACAGTATAATAAAAACTGGTTCAGAATAAACCTGACGGCCTCAAAACGAGAACGGGTTCCTGCCAAACGTTTTTCATTAACAATACTCGACTATCGTAAATATGTTGGTACTTACTTGGACACTCGTTCCTGCTTATAATATTTTAAGTGAGTTGTTTTCGCAACAGTCCTGCAGATTGAATTTGATACGATGGCTCGATGACGTGCCAAGGTCGCTAAGCTGCACCTTCAAATTTTGTCCATGTTTTGTTTTTTTATTATGCACAGGCATAAAAATGACAAATAGATAATCAGATCAAATTTAAATAATTGAGAATGTGGCGTTGACTAAGGTTGGTCTATAGTTTCTATTTAACATGTGCTTAACTCTCGCGGCTCGGAGACTAAAAAATACTTCTCTGCCGATGGGGGTCGTTTAGGGACCCCAGTGGTTTCCTCATTATTGGCCTTATTCTTATGAATTTCAAAAAAAAAAAATAGTCTAAGGGCTCTAAAATATCTCTCTGCATCATTCCTCATACATTTTTTTTATAAAAATCCGTGTTTTTTTAATAAATAATCATATTTTAAGTTGCGCGTAAAAAGATGTCATTTCAATACAAATATTAATTTGCAACTGACGCGTTCAGCGCAGTTATTTTACTAACGAACGCTGATAAGCGGGCGCTTATCTCGTTATCGCATTATCGTATTTATATAAACTACAAAAGGTCAAAAAAACTATGATATAAGAATACCTTAATTATAAACATTGTATCACCCATATTAAAATAGATATTTAAGAAAATGTGGGTATTGGGGTATCATTTCTTGAGCTTAGAACCGAAAAAGTTAAATTGATTGACTGAATATTGAGATACGGTTTTATACAACGCTACGTTGACATTTTTTTTCGAAACTGTTTCCGTTAGAAAAGCGCGGTAAAAAAACAGTACGCTAGGAATTAAATAGACACGTACACAGCGGAAATGAAAATTATTAAGATCATGATTTTCATTTCTTCGTATTTTTGACATATATATTTTCTATGATTCCCCATGCTTGAAAAATGTGAGAGCTTTTTTTTCCTCGCTCCAACAGAAAAGTAGCAAATTCACAGTTTCCACAATTCCGTATTTAACGATTTTTTCACTTGTCCTCAATCCCGAAATTCCTGGATTAGTACTAACACAATCCCGAGATCACAAAATTTGACGGCATTCCGAGATTAAGGGTCTGCTACAAACGTAAAGAATGGTTTTTTGACGCATTTAGTATAATTTTCCAACTAACTAGTTAATAACCGGGCGTAGCGAGAGCGATTAGTTAACCACTAGTCCTGTCCTAACTTTATAATTCTATCCCTAAATTTAAAAAAAAAATGAGCGACCGAGTAATAAACAGTTCTCGTAGAACGAAAAAAAAATGTTGAGATACCTACATTCGGAGGCCATATGCTTCACATTGGGAGCGGATACGGATAAAAAAACACGATAATAGAGGGCCAGAAGCACTATGAGAGGTTCTTTGATCGATTGTCATACAACAGTAACGACTAACACTTTTGTATACTAGATAATTTATATAGAGCTCGATAGGAGTTCCAAGCTATTTATTATATTTACTGCAAATAATGAAATCTGTTATCTTTCTGTATTCACAATCAAAGCCTTTTAGCCGGCCGAATTGTGAAATCTTTATAGCGTCGAATCCATCGAAAGTACTTTAATATTTTGTTTACGTTCTATCAAGGCCAATTAACTACATGCCTTCTATTATAGATTCTCACTAACTTAGATAAGATATCATAGCACTGTTTAAAATCAAAAAAGCTATTAACTATGTTGTATATTCAAAGATGCCACACCTGCGACCGCTGTTAATTATGTAAACATACAATGAATGAACTTTGTAGATTGATATCAAATCAAACAATACATTATCGTCAAATGAATTACTACATAACTTCGACAAGCCATATTTTTGTACCAATTCCACATTATTTATGGCTGGTATTTTTCCGGTCAGAATTTATATTAAATAGTCAATATCGGTCACAATAAAAAGTCATAATTTAAATGAAATTTAAAAACAAACCTAACCTTACCTAAGCCAAATTCATATAAAATGTTAGACCGTATAGTATTTTTATTCTGACCGAAAATTGATTTAAATTCTGACCATTTAATTTGTTCCCATTATTTATTACACATCAGGGCCGGTTTTGCTGAACGCGAGTATTATCATCTCATAAAATATTAATTTATATAGTGCTGTTTATAAATTCTTTTATAATTTTTAAGGTACATATTCGCTGTCAATACTTTGAGTAAAGGCATTATGTATATTCAAACACTCTTGTACTAAATCTAAAATTATTTAATATTTCATTATTTACATTTTGAGCATTATCAACTGAAGATGATCTCAATGATGATGATTATGGTACTGATGATAGCAATGTTCGTGATGAGCGAAACCGGTACTACTCATAAATGTTGAGTTAGTGCAAAAGAATGTTTTATTTTTTTCAAATATTTCTTTTACGGATTTTTTTACTGGCATCTTGTTTTTTTAGTGTTACTTTTTTTTGTATAACCAACCCTGTATCGTTTAATATTTCATCAATTGATAATGCTTACGATGAGCGAAAGCAGTAATGATCTTTAATAAATAATGGAGAATTCGTACAAAACTTGTATTATTTTTGTATAATACATAATGCCTTTCCACGAAGAATTGACAGTGAACACATTAAATAGTGATCTGTGAGTCTCTTAACTCAAATTTGATTGTTGTGTTTTTAACACAACTCTTTTTTTACACGATTTTCACATAACACGGTTCTCTAAAAATTACAAAATACTATATTTTTAGACGAATTATTTGTTATATCACGATTCAAAGACAAAAAAAACACATGCTTAAAAAGGACTAATAACAAGAAATTCATCAAGAATTTAAACGCCAAAAGGCTTTATTAGATCATAACACATAAGACGTGTCAGAAATTTCTAACGATAAAATCGAAAGATTTATGTTCAGTCCTTCATAAAAGTCCCCGTATAAAAATCAAGTAGCGATGAATGGTATTATTTTTTCTTAATTAAAATACGTATTATGAATAATATTTTATGTAATATACATTGGGTCTTCATAATTATCTTATTTTACACAAATTTTTTTCACGGTTTTTTCTAGAACTTATTTGCATTGTAAAAAGAGTTGAAGTAGTCCTTTCTTTATTTAAATATATTGCGGATGATGGACAGTGGTGTCCGGACGCTGGGTAATTTTAATTTTATAGCTTTTCTCTCCCCTGATACGATTTTCATAAAGTCACGAATATGTTCTTGACCTTTGATATTTCACAAACAGTGTGTATATTTCAGGCGTGTTAATTTATGTTGGACATACCATTATGTACATTTTCGCAATCGCTCGTAAAGCTTCCTAGACGTATACCCAAATCAGCATTTATTTTGTTGTAACTAGGGCCTCCAATCCCGGGAATTAGGGATTTACTATAACAAGTGTTAAAATCCGTTATTTTGCGCTGAAGTCACCGGCAGTCGTAACTTTTTAAAGGATGGACCCAAAAAAAAGAAATCTCACGCTTCTGAATCTTTCAATTTGCAACTTTTCTGAAGAAGGATCTCACATCCTAGAATTTCTGTGGAAATAGTCAATTCGCTGCTTTGTTGGAGGAACTAGCTTAAAAAAGCTATCACACTTTTCAAGAATAAATTTTGAAATCAGTAAATTCCCAACATTTTAAACCCATCGAGCTAAAAAAAAAAATTGTGTGTGCTGAAATTCTCAAGTAATTGTGGCATGATATCGACAGTGGAAATAAAAGAGGACGTAACCCACAGTTTTTTCAAAAGAGCTTTTTTTCGATAATCACAATAAAGCCAACTTGATCTACGTTCTATCAAAAGGATGCAAGCTGTAAATGCCGAATTTGTATCTAAATTTATTTTTAAAGTTTGAAAACAGATAAGCTTGTGAAAATTTAAACCAAGAAAAAAGACTGAAAAAAAGGTTTTTCCTAGACAATTTCTTAAATTAATATTAGATTATGTCAATTAAACACCAGTTTAGAACTCTCCGTTCACTTCAAGGTTGTGGATATTTCATAGTTTGCATGTTCCAAAATTATAAAAACACGTTTTTCGTGCCACTTGTAAAATTTGCTTTGTGTGTGTGTTACTTCCTTTTTCCTTTCCACTGTCGATATTATGGTGAATAATCACATCTTGTTAATTGTCTACGTTTTCCATCTCACAGGAAGCAAAATTGTGATAGGTATCCCGAGATTTTTTCCCACAATCTTTGATCATTTCAAAATTCATAAAATATTTTTTTCGATCAGTTTATTAAAAATCTAGATTTAACTGACACGCAATTAAGAATTTATTGTTAGATAAAATTAGCTCCATTGTCGCTTTACCCATCGCTGGTTATGACATTTTGCTCTACTCCATGGGAGGTATTCTGGGAAGACTTCAAATATTAATTCGATATCCTCCTGTGAGACGACTGATGTAATTTTGATTAAGGCAGTGCTACTCAAACCATTGTCGATGCCTACTTTACTGCTATTTCATTCGTGCTCGTTAAATACGACCTTTATTAATGTTGTTAATTTATGAATACGTTTGTTAATCAATCACAATTTCGCACCAGAGAAAATGTTAATTAGAATTAACATAATCATTCGTGAGTTTATCGATATTCCTTGAACTGTCGAGGTCTGGATACATCGGGAATCTTCAAAAACACCCCAAACGACAAACACAAATGTCCGTCATACGATTCCAATATCAATTTACACAAATGATTTGAATAAGAGGCTACTCTCTTAAAAAGTGTTGGGGAACCTGCGGCCTCTTGGCTACTCTGATGCCACCTTTTAACTTGTGCCATTTAAAAAAAATATACCATTTTATAATGCAACATATTCGCATTGAAGAAACAATTATACGCTAGCGTTTGGAAAAAGAGCGTAATCAACCCATTATGTGTTCGCCAGTCGAAAAAAGGGGGTGGGGGGGTGTTTCAACATTTTCTTTACTGCGGCCTTATGTTGAATCAGATAAATGAATGTGGCCTTTATAAATGAACAGGTTCCCCACCCTTGCTCTAGGGCCGTTAGACCGTCAAGAAATCACTCATTTGCATTCGATTTGCAAAACAATGCCATTTTTTAACATGTTCAGTAACGGCTAATTAATAACTTTTAGCGTGTTCACTGACAATAACACAAATAAAGTACTCATTTGTACTAATTCCACTTTTATTTACTTTGATCAGTACCGGTTTCGCCTATGACAAGCGTTATCAAATGATAAGAGAATACAATATTACGTATTATTTATACAAAACAAAACAACCCTTGTAATATTTTTTTACAACATTTATTTTGTTATTTATTCAATCTATTCTTTCTGATAGATTCAAACAGTATAAGATACTAATAAAATGATTATGTGTTGAGCTTCGTTCAGACTTCAGACTATTTAAAAAAAAACGGATAATCGATTGCTTCACGAAAATTCTGGTCACAGATTTGATTCGCGTATTTTTTTTTTACACGAACTGCTTTTCAACTTTTGAAAATGATAGGGTGACGTTGCAATTTTTCTGTCGTATCGCCGCATCCTCTTCTTTTGGAATCCCCGAATATCGTACTACTTGTGTATCGTTTAAACGAAACGCCCAACCGTAAGTAAATTGAGCAACGAATCCGTTTCCAATTATTGCGTATTATGTAGATCTATTTCTTGCATTGTCTTCCGAATTAAATGGTCCGACACGGCCAGACAGACGTCAATTAGACCTCCGTTTGTCTTGAATCGCATCTACTTCTGTAGCATTTGATTCGTTACTACGATTCGACTCGGCCTCTTCTGACTCGCAGTCCATATCGGAAGATGATGTATTAATTACTTTTGGACAATTATCGTGATGCTTGATTATGGAATAATTTGCGGTTGGCTTTGGTTGGTCATATTTGTAAAAATAGTTTTATGGTGTCAGCATTCTTTCTTTTGAATTGATTTGATCTGTACGAGGATGCGTAAAAACTTAATTATTTTTTATTATCCTTATTTATGAAAAATAAATAAATGATATAATTTAGAATTTCGACTGAAGTTGCTTGATGGAAATTCAACGTTAATTTAGAATTATTTTCATTATGTACACTTCCACAAAAATCTTGGTCGAACACGACCCGGGTTTCGCCTCTCGGCATCTTCCAGTACTACTCAGTGCGCGAATGCACTCGAAGTGTACATAGTGAAAATAATTCTAAATTAATAATTAAAAGGTTAAATAACGTCTAATATTGTAAAAATTATCTTCTTTTTGAAATTTAAAAGAATTTTTTTTTGAAGACGTATTATAGAATATAACTTTTTTTAGTAAAATAATATGAGAAATACTTTCGATGGATTCGGCGGTAACTTTGCGGAAGTTCATTTTAATATACAATTCAAAACAACTTAGATTATTCCACGTTTTGTGCCACTAACTGAGACACGTGTTTCGCGTCTTTCAGAAGCGTCCTCAAACAATCTTACTTTCACTTATAACCCTATCTAATTGTTGTAACTCATTAGTTAATCATTTTGTAATGTAAATGTCATTTGTAGTATCATTATTGTTTGTTTGTTTTCTATCCTCTCTCCTTGCTTCCCGTTTTTTTATTTTAAAATCATTCTTACACAAGCATTATTGTCTGAGGATCACAGTCGCAAACGTGAAGTAATCTAAGTTATTTTTAATTTTATATTAATGTGAGAACTTTTCGGTCGGATCAATATTTCTTCTTCGTTTATTTTTCTAGTAGCGAGCTCTGAACTCTGGACTGACGATATAAAATAATAATCGGTGATTTCCGTAATAAAATTAATAACGCCTGTCTTTAAGTCCTTTCTCAACTGGTCAAGTCAGACCTTCACCTCGATGCTTTAGTTTAATCGACAGTTAGATTAAAAGAACGCGGAGTAGCGCAATAATTTCACCACATTCTCAGTTCACATACCATTCTACCATTCCAAATAACATTGAAATATCGTTTAAGTATTGTCTATCACTTCTATCAGCTTTAAGACATTCTTTCTAAAAAAAATTGCCTTAGAACAATGTATTGTGATAATATAACAGAGTTGTGTAATGTATTAAAAAAAACGCCTGAAAATGAAAACTAAGCATTTCGGAAATCAATAAGAGCTTTCTGGCAGTGAATAATGTTTTAAATATAATTAATGGCTCATAAGTAATTAATAAAGATAGTGGCTAGCAGGTAAAATTCTTTCCTTTCACTTTCAATTTCTGGAAAATTTGTAGAATTAAAAAATAAAAACAACCTGCCTACGATATAATGTGGTTCAAAAAAAAAAACGAAATGAAGATTACAACTGATTTTGTCGCCCGCTGTGGTCTAGTTGACTAGAGCTTGCTCTACCGACCAGGTGGGTCTGGGTTCGATCCCCGGTAAGGTCAATGTCAAATTTAGATTTTTTCAATTTAAATTTGAGACATAAGACATGAGTGTCTGTGATGTCAATTTCGAGTTAATTCTCATCTACTTTTACTCGTATTATCTTTCAACTTTAAAATATTTGGCGCATTGCCATTAGCTGTTATGCCAAATTAAAAAAATAAATATGTATATTATAATATAACGTTATACCTTAATAGAAATATTACAATAAACTTCGTCTAAAAATGTTTCTCAAAACGGCGGAACACGTGTTACACTAATAAGCACAATTAGTAGTATGACAAAGTTATCTATTAAAATTTAATTTTCAAATATGTTTAAATATAAATAAACTTCACACTAATTGACAACACACTCGACCCCTGTTTTTAAAATGTAATCTTATTGTTTTAATTTCCTTTAAATTTATTTTAGTAAATTTTTTACCTATACTGATAAACTTCATGGGATGATAATTAATTGCCAATGTAAAATAATAAATACAACAAAAAGTATATGTACCAAAGACAATTTTAATTGATCATCTGATTATCGACGCTAAAATATAGACAGTTTTTTTCAGAAGTCGATCCTCTTCTTCAATATATTAATTTATTCGGCACCGATAGGTCCGGTTATATTCAGGATTCTTCGGAAAACCTGATTGGTTTATCCAAACACTTGTTCTGGCGCTGATTATATTTTTTTCAGTATCATCAAATTTTAAGGCATCTCATTTAAAACCCGTATCAACCGGTTAATATTCACCATATTTGTTGTTGTTTTAAACAAAAAAAAAATAACATCCAAAAGATTCCAGGTTGTTTTTTTAAACAAAATAGCAGTTATACATTCTTTGTTTAATTTATCACTTCGAAGTAACATTTTATTCAACAATTTCAAGATACATAAATATGCTATTTTCAAACCCGCACAGTTTTATTGCAAAAGACGATACCAGTATTAAAAATTCTTGAACGTGGATTAGTTTTGCTTATGAAATTGTTTTTAATTACATTCATAACGTATTACTCCATTTATAATTAAGAATAAATTTTGTATTTTCATTTTTTAAATTGTTTATTAAAGAAAAATTTTAGCCCATGGGTGGGGAACCTTTTCATTTCTAAAAGCCACGTTCATTTATTTGATTTGAAACATTTTTTTTTTCGACTGTCAAACATATAATGGGTTGGTTGATTACGCCCAACGCTTGCATATAATTTTTTGTTCAAAACAAATATTTTGATCAAGTCAGTAGGCCGCAGGTTCCCCTCCACTGGCTTAGCCACAACACTATGTGATAGAAGCCAAGGCGTCAGATATATTTTTAAATTAAGTGAGGTAAACACGATAAGAATTTGTATTCTAACTTTTGAAAAAACATGTGCAAATATGTCTAATAATAGGGTAAAAATATCAACGTATTTATTTCTACAGTTTTTTTTATAATATTAGTTTACAGCGTGCACCATCGTCATAACTATGATTAAACCTGCATAAGGGCTGTTTATACATAGTTCTGACGATGAAGCACGCCGAAATAGTTATAAACTAATATTATATTAAAAAAATGTAAAACTATATAAGTTGACATTTTTACCCTATTCCAATGGAGTTCTACCAAGTAAATTTCAATTCAATATGTCAATTTTTTAATCGAAAAATCTAAATTTTATAATGACTTACCAACCATTCGAACACGCATACATACATCTGATCGTTAGAGAGGAGCTCTTACCACTAGAACACAGGCCGAATAAATACTTGAAATCGATGACAATATTTTTCTCATATATACTTGTATACACTAGCAATCTTTCACGTATGTAACTCATAGGGCAATAGAATATTGACCTACTGTTATTATAAAGGTCGTTTCTTAAAAAAATATCCACCCAGTACGATAAAACACGATTCATATATGTGCGAGCATTTAACACGTATCATATTACCTTTTCCAATGTTTTTTTAATACTCAGGAAAGAAAAACATCTAGTGCTTTATTAAATGTCATAACGTTCAAATTGCAAAAAAAGTATTAAAAAAAATTAGAATATTTTTTATTATTCATTGGTATTGCTACACCATGGCCATTGGCCAGTTTTATGTTGACACCCAAACCTAATATTAATGAAAACACAATATTCCTTTGTACTTCATTCCACTTTATTTAATAGGTCAGGACCGGTTTTGCTCAATGCGAGCATTGTCAACTGATCAGTTGACAATGTTCTATCAGCTATCAACTATCTATGTTCTATCAACTGATCAGTTGACAATACTCGCAACGAGAGAAACCGGTCCTGACCTATTACATTAAGTGGAATGAAGTACAAAGGAATATTGTGTTTTTATTAATGTAAGCCTTTCCACCAAGTATTGACAGTGAACACCCTAAAAGTGAACAAACCTAATCTATTCACAATATAAAATACTTTATTCAATAATAAGTCAGTTCAAGTTCATCCGTGCACTTGAACGTGACAAAATCTGTGGGAGTGTACATAATTTGAACGATTCAAATTTAATAATATCGGCTTCTAGTATTATAAATAATCAGTCATTGTCATCAGTTGATAATGCTCGTCATGAACGAAACTGGTTCTGATCTTATTAAATAAAATTGAGAATTGAGTATTTTTTTTTTATTTAATATAAAGCCTTTTCACCAAGTATTGGCAGTGAACAGCCTAAAAGGGAAACATAACATAACCTAACCACATTTGTATAGTCACGGCTATTGAACATATTGGCCTTTCTTTGTTTATATTGATCATTAAACTATTAAAATAATGAACAATGATATAAGTAAAAAACTCTACCCATTACCTAACCTTTAATATGTATAAATATGGTTGCATTCGGTGTAAAGAGTTTAGTGAACATAGATTTTCTTTATGTGATAATATTCTGCAAAATAAAACGCATCCTAGCCGTAATTGCATTTGTAAATAAATACTATATAATGATCTATCGTTAGATGGAAATCCCGCTTAGAACAAAACCAGAAAAACGAGACCGGGTACGGATTACCACCGCCTGTCTGTCAGCCGACCGACTCCATATAACCAGTCTGCAACCTACGTGACCGATGTCACTCTATCCCCCTGGTCATACTTAGCGACATTTTGCTACATCTCGCCCCATAATGTCGTTAACCTGTATGTATAGAGCTGTGCGCCAACTTCAATATCCGACACATTCGCATGAGATTTGACAACATCTTCAACTTCATAGTCAATATTAAAAAATCGGTTTATGTGGACCAAGTAGTGAGATTTCTGGAGGAGGGTGCTGGAAAATTAAATGTTGATTTTTTATTAAAAAATATTACACTTTTAAAGTGTTCAGTGTCAGGACCGGTTTCGCTCATGACGAGTATACGCCACTAATTCAATACTTTTTTACCAATGTGGAGCATATGGACTCCTAATGGGTTTATCTCAACAGCAGTGTTTCTACGAGAACTGCTTGGTACTTAGTTGCCAAACTCTCTTTTTCCGAAAAGATTAGGAATAGAAGGATAGGTCTAGGACTGGACTAGTGGTTAGCTAATTGCTCTCGATACGCGTCGATCATCGGATAGGATGGGTGGGAGGGGTTAATTCAAGACATCATATACATCCATGCCTTCGAACAGATGTTCATAAATAAATTGAAAAATCAATTTTATAAAACTGTCTGTACTGGGATTCGAACCCGTGACCGCCAAAGCCAACGACGTTGACCACTCATCCTCACAGTCGGCAATACTTGATGGAAAGGTATTATATATATAAAAAAATATATACTTGTAAAAAATAAATATATATTGAGTAAATAAATGTTGATAATCTTCACGATGAGTGACATCGGTCCTGATATTTATTTAAAAAATGTGAAATTAGTTGTTATAAAATTATTATTATATTAGTTAAATTATAAAAGTAATAAAATACATTTATTCTATGTGAGATAGACGCTTTATCTGCAAAAAAACATCGAACTTGATTTTGATACTGCACGGTTTCATTGGAGCAATTATTGATCTCATTATTAAACGTAGATAATCAATCATCGATATTAAAGTTGATTAAAAAAACACAGCTTCTGTGCAGGTGTATCTGGCAAACTAGAATTCCCTAGCGACAGCTTATAAAGACACGTCCAAATAGACGCAATATGAAGGTTGCAAGGTTTTTAAAGCTCGGAATTAAATCAGAATAATTTCAATCGGTTTTCATGGAAGATGAACGTTGACTGACTTTTCGCAGAAATAATATTTATTATAAATATCAGGACTGTGGATTGGAGTCTTGAAAGAAAACGGTTCGGATTCCATATTAAAAAAGATCTGCGTATTATTCATTTTCAATCGGCGTAAGAAAGATTAACTTTTAATCAATTTAGTGGCATAGAATTATATTCGATAACATTGTTACTTGTTGTGTTACAGATAGTAAATACGTGTTTCGCCTTTTTATGAATCATTGTCGGACAGCACGTCGCGAGGTTCACGATTAAACTATAAATAAATTCTAATTCTTGTTTTCTAAATCAGAGCTTTCCAACCTGGGGTCTGCGTTTTTCGCGGGGGTCTGCATTTTTTTTAAATTCTTTCAACATTCTTTGTGATACAATATTGTCCGCAGATTATTGTTTTCAGATTTAGGGGTCCGTGGCATGAAAAAGTTTGAGAAACACTGTTCTAAATTACGAAATAAATGTCGGGGTTTTTCATTTTTTATACACATTTTGTAACACAAATTATAATATTGTCGCCCACTGTGGTCTAGTTGGTTTTAGCTTGCTCTACCGACCAGTTGGGTCCGGGCTCAGTTCCCGGCAAAGCCAATTTCAAATATAGTTTTTTTCAATTTAAATTTGAGACTTATGTTGTGGGTTTTTGTGCTGTCAATTTACATTAAGCTTATCTCGAGTGACTTACAATAAATTCTCATAGAGTTTTTCTCGTGTGATCTTTCAACTTTAAAATATTTGGCGCGTTGGCTAATACCAAATATTTAAAAAGATCTATTAAAATTCTTTGTATATTAAAATATAACAATTAACGGGAGTATGCCAATATCTGCCAAACAGGAACTAATCATGAGAATGTTTAAAGAACCATATAATATATTTTTAAATATTAACCGAGAGTATAATATCCCCAACGTTGGTAGCAAACAAAGTTTTAAACAAATGTGGATCAATTTGAGTTGGTAATTTCTTCAGATTAAATTGCTCTAAATATTTCGCAATCTGTCAGATTGTCGGCTTGTCATAATATCATCTAGCCCTGCCAGTTGCTCGGAGACGTGTCGAATGAGATCGGTCATCAGAAGTAAGATCTTGGTCATCGTTGTTAGATTGTCAGTCGTCGGTCGCGAATCCCGTTACGCGGAACGTCACATTCTGTTTCTTGCTTTATTATTTCATTACGCCACTGAAATACTTTTGATCGAATTACGTGCGACATCTTTAGATCGCTACGATATCCGTTCAAGCGACTCAATTCACCCCTAACAGCAAGTTTTGGTACGGATCTGTCATATTATATCGTCACCCTTCTGGCGGAAGGTGGTAAGTAATAAAAAACTGACAAGAATCAGTTGTATGTAGGGTATCCAACCCCGGACCCTTTTTGTGATCCTAGAATTTCGGGATTGACAATTTTTCAATCCCTGATTTGAACACTCGTGTTTAAATTGGGATTCGGTATTGATTTCGGTCGGCGATTTTGAATTTCGTGTCAATTTCAAAAATCCAGACGGATTTCCCAAAATTACCAGCGCGGAACGTCCGCCATTATGCTCTTCCGTGTTTCATTTTCTCAGTCCCGAAATTCCGGGATTGGTCACAAGAATTTACAGTTTTGCCCAAATTACCGGCGCGGGAACTTTTTTTTTTAGCTCTTCCAAGAATTTTGAATCTAAAATGCCAGGAATTTAATGATTTACAAAAAAATAACAGTGCGACGTCCGCCATTATGCTCTTCCGTGTTTCATTTTCTCAATCCCGGGATTGTTACTATCGTAATCCAGGGATTTCGGGACCACTGGATTGTACGGAATTTCGGTATCCGGGATCCCATGATTGGATACTCTAGTTGCATGTATGCATACAAAGAGATTATTTGATATATTTTTTTGTCTGGAATAATTCAGTTGGTGCATTGATTACACCAGTTTGACAAAAAAGCGTTTATTTTGATATACAATTATTATTAGCGCATCAACATTAATTTTTAAATCTTATTTGTGTCAGATCGGCATTAATCCATCTATATTTTGATATTATATTCTTTTGATATTATAATTAAAAATGTATTATAAAATATCGATGTTGGAGGCTGAAAATTTTTATTTGCTATTTATTCAGAACTATCTTTCTGTCACTTACCAACTTCTGCAAGAACAGTGACGATATATTCAAAGGCAAAAAAACATATTAGAAAAGTTTTTCACATTTTTTTTTATCGTCTTCACAGTCCACACCCAATCGACTTATCACAATAGAAGATATGGAGCTTATCACTATAGAAAGTTTTATCTACGAGAAATTCTTGATACTCAGTTGCTTAACCTTTTATTTCCAAAGAGAGTATGGATAGAAGAATATGATTTGGGAAGGATTTGAGACATCAATATGACACTGCCCGTACTGGGAATCGAAGCCGACAATTTTGAACTTTTGACCGCGTCCGCTATTAATTATACATTTCAACAGAAGTGTTTTTTTATATAAAAAAAAAAACATTTCAAGTTACCGCAGTTTAAAAATGAATAAACTATGCCGTGTTCTTTATCGTATACACATTATGCTTTTATACATAAATTCAGCACGAAACACTTACACAGAATTCGAGTCAATTCCCAGAAACGAAATTCTCGCGTAAGAATCTTTTACATTTTAGGTCGCCCAGCGAAATGAAAATGTATTCCGCAAAACCGCTGCCGCAAAAACTTCATTATTATGCGAAAGCTCTGAAATACTACAAACAAAATATAAACCAGAAGTTGAGAAAAAGTAGCCGTAGAGAGATCATTAATAACACGGTTCCCCGGCATAGTTACGTCAGTGAATTTGATACTCACGCAAAATTAGTACTTGTCTTTCGGATTTATTAATCGTCATGGCGAATGAAATAATAGTGAAAATTACCATAACTGGGTGGGGTATCTAGAAACATAACCACGATAAAATTAAGTTAGAATTGCTTAAAATTCCTAATTTTTTTTCTTCAGAATTCGCTTTTGTGTTGAATAATAAGTTGAATAATATTCATTTGATCCTTATCTGGCGATTACCTGATAGAAAAATTCCTTACGATGTATTTCCACATTTATTATATTTATCACTTTTAGTGTGTTCACTGTAAATTCGTGGAAAGGCATTGTAATAATAAAAACACAATATTCCTTTGTAGGTACTTTATTCCACTTTATTTAAAAGGTCAGGACCGGTTTCGCTCATTGCCAGCATTGTACGAGTTGACAATTCTCGTACAAAGGAATATTGTGTTTTTATTAACATAGTATTTAAATTAAAATAATAACTAATACATTATGTATAAATCTAAAAAAAATCCAATTCGTCATATTATATTAAACTATGAACCCAAAACAAAATCAACAGACAAGCAGAAAAAACAGTTAAAATATCCTAGTTATTGGAATTCAGATTGACAAAAATAGCATTTGATATGTTTGAATAACATTAGAATTGAATTTGTGCCATTCAAATTACCAAGCTGTGCTCTCGTTGACTACATAGGATGTGTAATATAATATCTAGATTATAGACACAGCAATTTTTTTGAGCCTTGTATCCCTTGCATTAACATTTTTTTTCCGCTTCTACTGTTTGCCCTGGACATGGTGCGTGTCCAGGGACGCAACCAGAGTTTTTTCTTATGGGAGCCAATCTACAAAAAAATACTTTCGTGATATGGTCGGCATTTTTAACCAGGGAGTCTTCGGACTAATAATGTATGTATATAACGTTATTGGTCCACGCTGGATTCCACAGTCCTTGATAGCAAATATTTTATATCAACTCTAAAAATTGATTTTTTTGGTGGTGCTTAAACCCCGAATCTCACCCTACCTGGTTGCGCATACGTGTATGTAATGTAGTATTGTTGTGTGAAGCTTTACGTGGCAGTTTATTTCTAGTAAGTTAACAATATGTTGAAATTTATTATTGCACTGGTTGTGCTATTATTGTGACACGTGTCAAGATATATCTTCAGTGTGAAGGTTATTCTCGAAAAGGCAAAACACGTGTCAAAACTACCTGTGAAATAAATAAATTAACTATTTCAATAATATATTAAAAATGAATTTTCACAAAGTTTCTACCGAATCCATCGAAGATTTGTGCATACCCTTGATATTTGGTATTAATAATAGAGATGGATGGTCAACCGACTTGACATAAAAATTATAACATCGTCTTGTGTTGTCTTTTGTTTACTTTTGTGTTTTTTTTATGTCAATATTGATGCGAAAGCAATACAGTGCTGACATATACATATGAAATTTTAAGACACATTTGGTTGACCTTTGGAAAATAGTGAAAAAAAAAAGTTTTTCAGTTTACTATAAAAAGGCAGTGTGTACCCGATATAACTTACCTATGCGTGACACTCATGTTTGCTGCCATCCGTAGTCTATCCAGGAGTTTAGGTAAAATTAAATAATAACGACATAATGCTGGAGTCATGTCGCAAAAAAATAGATTCAATTTTCTTCCGCATTAGGTTAATAATATCCATTAAAAGTTCGCACTTCCCTTTTCGTCTTTTATGATTGATGACGACGTTTAGAAAAGTGTCGACACGGCATCACTCAGACCAGAACAACCCCGTTCCTTGAATGCTGCCCACGCGACCCGCTGTTTACAAAAAAGACGTCTCACTCACTTCATTGTAAATAATTCTCAAAAGCGTTCATTCAGCAACAAAGTCCTGGAAATCGTTATACAGCATTATCCTGGAAATATTCGTTGTACAGCATTATTACTACGCTAAAAAATAAGCATTGAATTATAGTTCTGTTTTGGTGAGAAGTTTTTTAAAAAACGTCACCTTTTTAAACGATTCGTCGAACTATCTATTTTTCAGACAGTTCACCGAATAATTATTTGTGAAGCTGCAATTAACGAAAAATACACAGATTCTGTTGAATTGGTAATTGGTTTTCCTCAATTTTAGTTAAATGTGTTGACCGGCTGCGTTGCCGAGTGGTCAAGGTCTTAACATGCGGTAATGGGTTCGAATCCCACTACGGATGTCGCCCGCCATGGTCTAGTTGATTAGAGCTTGCTCTACCGACCAGGTGGGTCTGGGTTCGATCCCCGGTAAGGTCAATGTCAAATTTACATTTTTTTCAATTTAAATTTGAGACATAAGACGTTTTGATGTTAAGAGTGTTTGTGATGTCAATTTACCTCGAGTTTATCTCGAGTGACTTACAATACTAAAATTCTCATCGAGTATTTCTCGTATGATCTTTCAACTTTAAAATATTTGACGCGTTGGCATTATTGGCAAATATTTTTCAAAAAATTCAACAAAAAAATATTAATGGTTCGTTCAATCGATTCATGAATTTCTGTTCGAAGGCATGAATGTATTCTAAAAACAGGTCGATAGCGATTAGTTAACCACTAGTTTTGTTCTTGCCTTATGCTAAGACTATTCCTACTCTCTCTGGAAAGACAGGTTGAGAAACTGAGTGACAAGCAGCTCTAGTAGAAACACTTCCGTTTGAGGTAAATTGTCCATACGCTCCACATTGAGGGCAGACATGAATAAGTAAAATAATAAAAATAAAGTAAAATGAAAAAAGTTTTTCTCAGTGGAACGTATAAACTATAAATGATGACATGTTCCGAATATTGATATTCACAGACGGGATGTATAAATATGATTCTGTTCAGTATTAGTTGCCATGTGAAATAAATAAATCGGAAAAAAAGATCTTATATTTTATGGCATCCGTGTTTTTCCCACACACATTTTTTGCCGCTCATTTTCCTTCAGTTAACTGGCCACACTATAACATAATATCGACTATGAAAAGGAAAAAAGGAAGTAACCCACGCTTTTTTGAAAATAGCTTTTTTTCGATAATCACAATGAATACGATTTTATACGCTCTTCTATCAAAAGGGTGTATTTTTTTATATCAAATTTATGAAGGTTTAAGTAACAGGACGCGTTAGCGTCAATATTCTTCTAGTCTCCTTCATCGCTAATGTTTTTGAAAAATTGTATTCCCTTACCATCGTTGCAGATGGAAGGGCGTGATCGCTACAGAGATTAGAAGTTCAAGAAAACTCCATTGCATTATTTTACAAATCACATTCTAAGCTGAAAGTGCCAAACAAGTATTTAAATTGAGCTTTTATGTTTGAAAAACAAAGGCCTACGAACATTGCGATCATGAAAAAACGGTGAAAAAAAAAGGTTTTGTTTTGAAAAATCATTAAATTATCAGATAAAGTCAATTAAGAACCAGTTTATTAGTCTCCATGCACTAAAAGGTTGTGTATATATCATAATTTGCCTTTGGCCCAAAAAAATAAAAAAAAACGTTTTTTGTGTCTCTAAAATTTCTTATGTGTGGGTTACGTCCTTTTTCCTTTCCACAGTCGACATGTAAGCGTCTATTTCTATCAAAGGCCGAGCCCGAAGAAGTTTTACGTACAAGTATTTATTTACTCGTCGAAAACAACCCCCATTATAATAGAGTTCGCTCGCTTGAATATTTTTCACCCGATTGAATAAATCCGTCGGTCCCTACTTAATCCCAATATTGGATTCTTACCTGTCGCTCAATTTAAGCCGCAAGTCTCTCTATCACCGGCGAATACATATTTTTAGAATATCTTGTTAACGCTAAGTGGTTTCACCTTGCCGCTTCGTTATTTAAAATGTAAGTATTTTTCCTGGCGAGCGAAATTTTCCACTTCATTGGTACAGCTTCGCCAATTTATCTGTTATTGAATTTCTTTTCGTCGTTTTATTGGTAAAGGACATTGATTTAGCGCGATAAAGAGTCGAGCAAGGAATTTGGACATTCATAAATACCTTAGGGAAGATAAAAATATTCACGTTTTGCAAGTGTACGATGAATTGATGAGATACTTAAATATTGCGGCCGCTCAGTTGTTTGACAGTCCCCCCGCACTCATTCTGTGTTGGCGCGCACTCCAATACAACTGTTCAAACAGTATACATAGTTTGAAATTGGAATAATCCAAACTGACCGAAATAAATAGGAAATAGAACATTTCGATAACTTAACTAGAATCATATTATTAAAACAAGGTATTGAACTAAGTTAAGTGTATACTATGTGGATAAGTTGTAAGCAACGACGTGAACACTAGAAAAATTATAATAAATTCATAAAATATAAGTAATCAAATGATAACATTTTTTTACTATGCAATTCAAAGCAACAAAAAAACACTTTTTATATTCAAATATGACAAATTATGCCGCGCATTCGTTGGATTGTCCCACGCAGCCTTTGAATTTTCCTCGCACCTAACCCCGCGTCTTACATTGATGGCGACTGTGTTTTTAAAATGAGGAGAATCAATAATAGGGTAAAAATAGCAACGTATTTAGTTCTACAGTTTTTATAATATTAGTTGATAGCTATATCGGCTTTCGCCATCGTGAGAGCTCAGCTATATATCAGTTGGCTTTCCTTTGTATCCCTTCGGAGCCAGTATATATAGCTGAACAAAATACTTACATTTTAAACATAGTTCTGACGATATAGTAGTCGCTACTTTCACTCTATTATAATGGAATTCTATCAAGTAAGTGTCAATTCAATCAATATAAAAAAAATGATGGTCTTATTGTTAGTATGAAAATATCGACTTCGTAAACCTTCCGCCTATCGCAACCAGACACTATAAAAAAACGAGTGAAGACTGATACATGAAATAGTATCTTTAGACACCTGTTAAAGTAACTCAAATTGATCAATAATTTCAGTAAAAATTTGTTTATCAATTTCGTCTGACGATATTCTCCAAGTGGGCGGAACACGTGCCATTATTAATAAACACGAACTTGTAGCATTAAAATGTACCGATATTCTCGAAAATAGTGTCAGATCAGTCAGCGACTATCACTAAGATAAAATTATTTGCACTCATGAAACATAAACAATTTTTCGTCGATTATGATTATTACCTAAGTGAAATGCTACGACGTCATCTCGCAACCCACGTTTTGTTGTGGAGAGGGTTAAATTAACAATGCTTAATGCTGTGCTAATTAGGGCATACAATCCCAGACCATTTTTCTGACCCCGGGATTGAACATTCAACATAAAATCGTGTATAAATTGGGATTTAGAAATTTTTGCTCGACAATTTTAAATAAATTTCAAATATAAAGCCCAGGAATTTACAGACTTCCCAAAATTATCAGCGTGTGAGCTTTTTTTTCCTAGTTCTTCCAGGATTTACAAATTTAAAAACCCAAGAATCTGCGGAATTACCAAAAAATACTAAAATTTCGAACCTTTTAATTTTCTCAATCCCGAAATCTTGGGGTTTTTACTGTCACAATCCCGGGACTGGAGGCCCTAGTGCGTATACATTGAAAGTGCCATCGAAAATATTGTGCAGTACATAGATAGAACAGTCAGTACTCGTAATTCGATGACAATGTCCCCAATTGAGTTTAATAGAAAATGGGTGAAAGTGCCATAATCGTTTGCTGAAACTTCCCCCTTTGTCTACAAGTGCTTGATTTAATGAGATAGTTAGTTAAGTGTTTATTTGGGCCGCTGTTTTATGAAGAATTTTAAAAGAGCAAAAAGTAATCCAAACTTCGATTTTATCGTAAAAAGTAGTTTGTGGTACTTTCAACTTTTCAACTATTAGCTCGAAGCTATTGAGCTTATTACATTGGTATAAAAATAAATGTATATTTATAATATGATTTCACTGCATCAAATATATGTACATACTGCCAACAACAACATTATAATTAATGCAGTCGATAATAATTAAAATATGTGCATGAATTCATTTTTTTCTGCCACCGCTTTCGAGTGTCTTTATCTGCTTGATGAAAACGACTAATTTATTTTTTCTCTTTTGTTTCAGGTCTGGTGTGCTCATTCTTGGCGAAAATAAAACATTTAAACTGAATTATCTCTCTCTCTCTCTTCATAAGATTCAATCAGAGATCATTGCTTCGAGATTTAAAAATAGCCTCGAATTAAATAGTTGAATGTAATTGTTTTTAATCCATTTACAATAAATGAACTGTAATAAACTCGAGAAAAACGTTAATTTTATATCCGTTTTAATCGATTGGTTCGAAATTTTTCGGAATCAATGTAACCATTCTATTTTTAAAATTATCTGGATAATGTATGTTGGCTTATGATTGTCAAACTTTTAAATTATTAATGAAGGAATCATAAAACGGTTAATAACGTCTGCAATAGAGGTCTGAACGGGCCCGGGCCTGGCTCGCGGGACCTTACCCGGCCCGGCCCGCGGGCCAGGTTCGGGCGGGTAAGCGCAATTGATATTCGGGCTCGGGCCGGGCCCGGGTAAGGAATTTATTCTTCCGAAAAATATTTCAGACTATTATGGTGTCATAAGTCAGCCATGATGGTTTTAATTATTACCAGTTCTATAGAGAATCGTAAATCGGTTTTTTTTCGGACTGTTGAGTATAAATCCGGGCTTCGGGTCGGGTTCGGGTAACAATTGTGCTATTGGACTCGGGTAATTTTGTAAAATTTCGGCCCGTGCAGACCTCTAGTCAAGAATCATACAATCATACAAGAATCATAGACAAAATTGACAAGAACACAAAATATATTGATATTGATTGAAACTATTTATTATCATATAGATAGTTATCAGAATAAATTAATGAAAAACGTTAATGAACTGTTAAAAGCGGTGTAAAATTATTTGTAGAATTCTAATGACATAATTTTATCAGATAAAAATAGAAAATGTACCTTATCTACTGATAAAAATGTTCACTTGTAATATTTTGCGGTTTATTATTATTATTTATTGTATAGTATCAAAAGACATATGAGGATATTGTTTGTCGCACAACACAGTAATTTCTCTATTTGAAACAAAATTTAATATGGTAAATATACGAATAGCGTTTCTTATTTTGTTTTATAGAGCAATTTAAAAATCGAACATTGCTGAACTTTTTGTCGAGTTAGCAAATAATGCTACCATCTGCCTGATCTCTGTGGAGAAAAGGCTGACAACTTAGTAAATACAAATATATGTCAATCGCCATAGACAACAATGAACAACGTTTCTGGACCATATAATATAGTATGAAAGTAATTAACATGATTAAAATAATCGTTCAAATTACGCTCTTGAGTATCTATGGATACTAGGCAATTTACGGTATGTCTTCTTACCAGGCAGTTTTTAATAACACAGTAGAGGGTAGATGTACTCGACATATGATTAAATGTATTTTCATTTTATGGTATCTGCATCGCAACTAATTATATTTGGTGTAGCGCAATGATAATAATAATTATAAAGTAAATTGAATCGGATGCAATTACGTCTCGACGGAACCATGTTGATATTATTTTACTTCCATTTATACCGAGATCTTAAATTATTACCATCTTTAAAACGGAACGAAATATTCTCAAGTCATGCTACAATGATTTTCCTCTGGTTGAACACAGTGGCTTGCTTTACAGAGAGATATTATTATATTACCAGCCTTCTATATAAAAACGAAAATAAAACATGAATACTGAGGAAAGTAACGATCGATCGGAAAAATTAACGAATGATTAGAATACCACCCGCAGATTTTTTGTGATTTGATTGATGTCGTACGAAATTTTTAAATACTATTTCGCAATGCATGTTAAAAGCACACCAGAAATTCATTGCATGCATTAACTTATCTCGTGTTTTTTGTTATCCAGAATTTGACGTCAAAACCATGGCCAAGCAAAAAAAACGCTATTGCCTTTAATGATAAAAAAACACAAGTTGTATTAGTTATTTCGTATTTTATTATAAGGGCCAGGGCCACAATTTGTAATTCATTTTTGTAAATACTCACTCCTCTTAGAAATCTCTCGTCAATTGTTAAAACAACTGTGAACAGAGTCATTACTTTCTGTGAATGCGTTTATGATAGTATCAATTGGTTATTGATAATTTGAGTTATATTTGACCATTAATATAAACATTTTCGTATCGGTAGAGATATCTGATAAAAATAGAAGAAAAATAAAAAAAGAGTTATTGTTTAAATAAGTTTTCTTTAAAAGCGCAACGTTTATATAGTAATTGCAGTTTAGTAGCTATTTCTTTTGTTTTTTTTTCTCTCAAAGGAAAATGTCGGACGTCTCTGCTAGGTTGGCAGGTAAACGGCCTTTGGAATCGAAATTGCTTCAAAATTCAAGTCCGGTGAAGCGAGCCATTAAAAAATTTCATAGTCCTAACTGTTTTTTTTTATTGAATTCAACGATTTTTGTAGTTTATCTGGTCTACATTGTGCTATCTCGCTGAACGAGATATATTATCTAGAATCAAGAGCGATCTCTTATGGAAAACGATTATTTTCAAAAATGGAATCCATAGTGAAATAAATGATCTTAGGCATGCGATATCGTTGATTCTCTGTGAAACATTGATTCATTACGAAGGTAGCATATTCAAAAATTTGGCTTAAAACAAGCTGTAGATAAAAAAATATTTTACGATTATAAAATTTGAATATATTATATGACTAGCTGGCCCGACGAACTTCGTACCGCCTCAGAATCAATAAATGTTGTGTTG